>JANAVB010010791.1:3856933-3866933 GCA_029216955.1 Iris pallida
TTCTTCGCAGCATCTCATCACGCAGTTCAGCAACCTGGCGACGCAAGCTCTCCTCGACTCGGGCTGACTCCTGTAAGGGCTGTAGGGAATGCACACTGTCAGAGGGGCCGTAGATGATTGCATCGCCACAAAAGTGTCGTAGGATCCCATACCACCCCTATGAAGACCACCAATGGCAGTCATCCAGCTCGTCCTCTGACTGAAGCGGAGGGAGGCGCGAGGAAGTACCAGCCCCTCCCTCTGCAGGTGTATTAGTGTATATCTATTACAATCGTCATAGTGCTAATGTCTAAGGTACTTACTAAACTAGATAGATATCTATTGTATTTTTAAGTTATATTAAGTTAATAAAACATAAAGTAAACTTATGTAGTTATGTGTGGCCCTATCATCGATGAGCTTTTCGTCCTTTCGATGGTGGCCAGTAAGATGGTCACCATATTGGCATCCTCACACTCTGTATCTGTCAAAATTAATTTATTTTTATTAAAATTAAACATTTTATTTTCTACTTTTATTAAATTAATATATATTCAATAAATATATACCAAACGACAAAAATATTTTGTCATGGGAATCGAGGCACCACTCCACTTCCCTACCCTCGTCCTAGCCGCCTTTGCCTTCTCCAACCATTCCTTGTACCTAGGATCATCCAACCAAGCCCTCATCACAGTCCCTGCTCGGGCATGATCCAACCTTTGATCGGTCTTTCAGAGCACTTTCGAGCCTTCTGGTCATCGATCGCATCACGGATCAACTTGGTAGCAATGGCAGAAATTGCTTCTCGATCATCTCAGCCCAATATGGTGGATAAAATATGTTTTCTACAAGAATTAAAATATTTAGTTATATAATATGCATAAAAAGAATTGATACTAAAAGCAATATACTTTAGTCACCTTGAAGTGGGCAACCAGAATGCCTTTCTCTGATCCGAGACATCCGAGTAGTTGATCCAAGGGCCACCGTATTGGACCTCAGAAATAGCCCAGTGCCCTCTAAATCGACGGGGGACAATATTTGTACAATGATAATTATATTCATGAAATATAGATATATGTATAAATTAATGTTAACTAATTAACTGACTTTGTAGACCTATCGGACCAAATCTCCATCCTCATCTCATCCGGAGGGGCGCATAGGGGATCGCTTGATACAGAGATGCAGTAGGTTTGACCTCCTCCATCTGCTCCTTCGTATCCATAGTACCGTCACAGGAGGAATGCTAGACGGGATAGTAGGCTCATGCTTGAAACTGCCCGTACTAGGAGTACTACCACGTACCGTCGACGCATTGGAGATGTGACTGTCGGTACACTAGAGTACTCGAGACGAGGGTCCGGAACCATCATCCAATAACGGAGGAGCACTCTGTCCACCGATAAACCTCTACCTGGACGGGGTGCTCCTCTACCTCGGACTGACCGATGTACGATCCTCTTCGTCTTGACATACCTGATAATAACATATGATGAAAACAATAGATACATACAAGAAATATAATACATATTCTAAATCAAATCTGCATGCATTTAACAAATCACAGTTTATAAAAAATAGACCCGGAGCAACCCTCCATTGAATTCTAGATAATAACCAAGTCTAGATAATAACATCCAGAAACATCCAAGTCTAGATAATAACCATAAAGTCTAGTCCAGAAATAAAGCAACCACATCCAAGAAATAAGACTATCGGAGATAAATTTGGGTAATAGTCAAAAGATTAATCCAGAAATAAGTCAACTGGAGACAAATTCGGTCAAAAGTGATATCATATAACTCTACGCTCTACTCTGGGGCAGATACCAGTCCCTCAACCACTGCACATAAGAAGGGTCTATGTGCTCAAGATCTACTATAGGAGCTAGGTGACTGGAACTCCCGATGCCATTGCCTTCTGGTGGGAATTCCTCCTTCACAGCGATCTCGCCTTTAGGAAGCACTTCCTTCTTATAGTAGGAGGTGCCAATTCCTCCTTAACAATAGGAGGTAGCACTTCCTTCTTACCATGATTCTCGGCTTTAGGTATCACCTCCTCAGCAGCAGGAGGTACCACTTCCTCCTCAGCAGCCTCTGTGCCTCTCTCAAGCGACGTGCTCGGTTCATGGGTTAAATTAATGACAGTACATTTCACAAGTCTAAATAGATGTTACATGACATATTTTATATTTTATTTTTAATCATCTTCGAAAAATTTGTCTTCTTTATTTTTCTCGTCCCCATCTTCCTCTTCCTCTTCTCTTCCTCTTGATATTCACTTTCATCTACTTTGTTTTCCTCTTCGGATATTTTAACCTCTTCTACACGATTAGACATGTAATGAGAAACTTTTGTTGTGTCTACATCAACTGTATTATTACGAGAGGTAGCTCGTCCTCCTGATAAGCTATTTCATCAACATCGTAGGTATTCTGGCTTTAGTCTTGCATACTGCCCACCAGTCCAACCTCGTTGTTCCCCGTCTAGAATAAGTAGTAAAGTAAACGAGTTGAGCTTGACTTGCTAGGACAAATGGTTCGTATCTTTGATATCGACGCTGATAGTTAATATCCAGAAGACCATGCTTGTCAATTTTCCAACCTTGATCTTAGATCGGATCGAACCAATCACACTTGAATAACACAATCTTAGCCGGCTCTATGCCATAGTTATATGTCAATTCCATAATCTCCTGTAAGACACCATAAAAATTATTGACTGGATCAACATCTTTGTGTTTGTAGATTTGATACACAAACAACTTTTTTTTATCGAACCAGGATCCGGAAAGCTCTCTCTGATCGGAGCATTTGTTAATTTGAACCTAAATCCATTCACATAATAACTTGGCCAGATTTTGACGACATAAATTGGTTCATTGGCTAGAGTTCTAGTAAATTCATTCTCTAGTGTTACGTCTGGACGATCGACCTAAATACCACAAGATAAAAATTAAATTCAACGTTCCGTTAATTAATGTATAAAGTGCATATACAAAAAGTAATTATCAAGCTCCTTACATATGCACTCAACCATGAAGGGAAATGATGTCTCATTTCTTGTTCTAGTTTTTCATCTGTTATGTACTGTCTACTCGACCACACCTCATCCTTAAATGTGCTGAAATAACAACACATCAGCCAATTAGTATAATAATAATATTGGATACTATTACATAGATGACGTAAATATGGACATATTAGTTACTTACCCCTCGAGCTTCTCCGCATCATCCTCGTCACAGTTGAGTAATATATATAACTGAGTAGCTCTTAGTTCCTCGTTATTCAGATATCTCTTCTTTATTTTTCTCGAAGGCTTTCCGAAAGCATTAAAGACTTTCGTATTGCATCATTAGATTCATGATATCCATCATCATTTCTTGAAGCTCTTGATCTATTGTAGCAACATTTGGCTTGAAATACATCGAGCAGAAGTTTGTAATATCCTCGAGAACATAGGCTTCACAAATAGAACCCTTAACCCAGCCTTGTTTTTCACCTTTCTCTTTAGGTGGTTCAAATGTCGCTCAAATGGGTATATCCACCGATAACCTACGGGCCGACCAACACGTGCCTCATAGGAAAGATGAATTGGCAAATGCTCCATGGAGTCGAAGAACCCAAAAGAGAACACCTGTAGCCTCCCTTCCCGAAATATTTTTTATTTATTTAATTTAAATGGTGATTTTTAGATTTTTTATAAATAATTATTTTAATTAATTATTACGATAGATGCCTTTAGCAATGGTGGAGTTTTGGAGTACAACGACTAGGAATCATGGCACGAATAGTGCAGTGGCGTGCCTTGACTAGTGTATTAGCCGTGCCAAGGAAGATCCAGCCATAAGTGTGTCCTAACTAAGAAATCAGGCCAAGTTGCGAGTTAATCCCAATAAATACTTTAATTAGTTATTTATTAATATTTAGACTTTTAAGAAATTCGGTTATACCAAACTAGTCTGGACTGGGCCCGAACCGAGCCCAAGCCCGTGTAGGCTTATAGTGAGTCCTAAGACATCCATGTAGGTGCTCTTTATGTAAATTTTGTATTTTTAAATGGGATAATAAATATGTTACGATGTGACTGTTACATATATGAAAATGTGTTATTGATATTAAATTAGTATTTTATTTTATAATATGGGGAAACCTCCTTCTTGTGATATATTTCTAGATTTCTAGAATTTTATGCTATGTCATCCCAAGACAGTTGGCCAGGCCCACATACCCATCCCGGGTGCATCCCGAGCAAAATTCTCCCCTCTCCCCCCCCCCCCCCGCACAGCCAACAGACCCGACCATGACGCTGTATATATATTAACATGAAAGAAAGAGAGGAAACCCTAACTCTAACTCTTTCCCCACCTCGTCTCGATAACCACCGACCCTTGGTGTCGCCGTGCGTCCACCTGGACCACCGTGTGCCGTCGCACGGGCCGCTGGAGGCCGCGCGAACGGCAGCAGCGCTCAACAGCACACCAGCAGCAACAGCGGCCTAGCGACCCCCTTCGCGGGCGAGTTTCTCCATTATCGTGTAGTCGATTTGCGATCTACCTAAACAAGTTCGAGCACAACATAACCAACTCCTAGTCCCTTTAATTCGTTGATTTTAGCCGCTCTAGGTTTCCCGAAAGATCGACTCCAAGTTGACAAAAATCCTGTTCATAAACAGGGTATCGTACTGTCCTCAAACCCCATTGTGGAAGGCCGATTTCGGTCGAACCATGGACCAACATAAGAATCTAATTAAACAGGTTTTTAGACCACTATCACGGTTAAAACCATCTTGTAGTTCCTGATTTCATTAAGTATGTATGAAGTGATTCGATTTCCAAAATCGGGAAAAACCTATGAAAACTGTTATAAAAAACTAGAAAATTCCTCCGATATGACGTGCGTCCTGCCAATCCGAATGACGTGATCATGCACCATAAGCATCAAAAGGTACGTACGGATATTGCGGACGTGTGGGCTTTGACGAAATTCAAATTGGTCACGTTGCGCGTCGAATTTGATGCGTATCCGTCAAAATTTATCGTATCGGCCTCTGTGCAAATTTTCCAATTACTTTGTGCACGTTCGTCAGATCGAGACGAAACTTGCGCCAATAGGACCGTATCATTGTTTGGTCATGTATGCCAAGTTTGGTCCAATTCTGAGACAGTTGATCGGATTGCCATTTTGCGGGCCCACGGTCCGATTCAACGGACGATTTTGTGCACGGCCCACCGGAATCCAAAATTGGATATACCGTTGGGTTTGTATCATCAAACCAGATGTGTAGACATGTAATTTGATGAATTTATAGACCATTAACTCTGGCACATTTTTTGGTGCAAAGCGGGTCCAACGGCGGACACCGTTTTAGCTCGAAATGACCGTTTTACTCCTGTATCCAGAATTAGACTTAAGGTCAGACAATCCTAGCTAATTTGACTATTCTGAGAATGTTGGTAATGTTTATTTTAGCTTTCGGAGACAGTTGTGATGATTTGGACTTTATGGCTTAGCAGTTGACTACACTTTGTTGGATCTGCGTGCAACCTCCAGGCAAGATACCTTGCCTCCCTCTACAGTTTAATTTCAGATGTTATAGTTTTCATGTTATTATGTATCATCATAGATACTCTATTTGTTATAGATTTTATATGATTATTAGCTTTCTAGTTGACTTGATTATATAGTTTCTATATACCGGTTCACCAGTTTATGGTCTTGCTTGACTTGACAGTGTAGTTATACTGGACTTGATTGTGTCTTGACTGAGTCGCACCTTGTCTCACCAGTACCTTGCTTGAGTCGTGTCATAGAACGAGTACATGTAATTGAACTGCTAATCCTTGCTATCGTTTCCTCAACCAGAGAGTCCACACTCGGGATAAGGGTTGATCCGTTGCAACCAGAGAGTCCACACTCGGGACGAGGGTGTTTGTTCCTTAGCACCAGAGAGTCCACTCGGGACGAGGGTGTTGTCTTGATCTGTTTATATCCGTGAGTCACACTCGGGACGAGGATGTTTACTTGCACCAGAGAGTCCACACTCGGACGAGGGTGCCTTGCCGTGAACTAACCTGCGAGTCCACTCGGGGCGAGGGTTAGTATTAGAACTAACCTGCAAGATCCACTCGGGGCGAGGGTTAGTGATTAGTTCAAACCTGCGAGTCCACTCGGGACGAGGTTGGTATTCCATTGATCTCGTGTTCACTTGTTCATCCAACAGTTCAGTTACGTTTAGTTGTTCCGGTATTCCAGTTCATAATCATGTCAGTAGCCACTTGTCATTAGTCATTGTTAGCAGTTTGGGTCGTAGTCTTTTGCCATATTAGTATCGTCCTGGTTTATACCCTGTTTAATTATCATGCATGATTAAACTACTAGATAGGAATATTTTTATGTATCTTGCTATGTCCCCTGAGGACCTGATGATCTCTTCAGGTTAGTGATTGCGTGGAGTTAGTTAGCAGTGCTGGATGGCGGATGATTATGACACTTGTAGGTTTCAGATGATTACAATATTGCTGTGAGATTCAGGTATTTGTCAGTGATATTACTGTTATCCTCTCGTGCTTTCCTTTCATTATCATGAGATACCATGCTTATTGATTCAGTTTGTAGACTCCTATATTTTTGAGTCTTATCGGACATATATGCTAGTGGACTGCGACCACGACACATAGTGTTCATTCATATTTCGTATACTTATAGTGGATTTGAGATATAGATTGGTTTGCCAAGATTTGGCAGTATACCATAGCCTTGATAGCGTTTACGTATTCGAGAGGGGATGGAGTCCGCTCGATACATAGCTGGCTTGCTCACGTGCTTGCATCCGAAAAGCGTGCGGGTCGTGACAACACCCCTCAAGCTTGCACAGTGTTACCGCAACGGTCTTCTCTTGCTTTCTAGACGATCGATGAGAAAATTAGTAGAACAAAGATCTCTGAAGATATGCTCAGCTCTTAACGGATCCACAAACGCCTGCGGTAATAGTTCTTGAAATGAAATCGAAATTAACCTCTCCACTAAATACGTGACAGTCGTGGCTCTTCATACCCGTCAGTTTTTCTCCTTCGGGTCGACGCATCTTCTCAAATTTGAGACGTACCCGTCAGAAAATTTTAGGCCATGAATTCACCTACAAAGTCTCCCATTATCCTTCATGTCCAGTAAGAAATTGCCTTAGGCTGCTTATAATTTCCATTGCCTTCCTCTATCAAATATAATGTAGGACATCTGCATATATCTTCCAAGTCCAACCTGGCCTTCGGATCATTTTTCGTCTTTCCTTTATGTCCATCAAAATATTAATTATGTTGTCAAACACATTCTTCTCGTGACATCAAGGTTATGTCTGATCAGATTGGTGCTCCAATATGACAGGTCCCAAAATATACTCATTTTTATCCAGTTATGAGTGCGACCAAATCCATCACACTTGTATAACTTTGTAGGCTTTGTTGATAGCACTTAGAAAATCTTTGACCTCCTTCCATATTGTGCTTGGTCCACCTTGGGGGGATTGGACTTCTCCATAATGTCGGCACGAAAAGCATTCATGTTCCTTCGGAACGGATGATCCTTCGGCAGGAACTGCCGATGACAATCAAAGTAGCACAGTTTTTCTCCGTGTTTCAAACGAAAAGCCTTCGTACGATGCATGCAATACGGACATGAGAGACGACCAAATGCTCCATCCCAATAACATCCATAGCCAGAAAGTCGTTGATAGCCTACATAAGTGTGGCTCTCATCTGAAAGTTTGTTTTCTGGAAACATCATACGTGTTGGCACCTACTTCCCACGTTGATTCAACTCATCTATCAATGGCTATAAGTACACATCGATATTTCTCTTCAATTGTTCGGACCCAGGATGATAACGGTTAGGAACATATAGGAGTCTTTATACATCCACGGCTGTAGGTCGTACAGAGTGATAACCACATGCCAACACGAATATGGAACCCAAAAGTCCAAATAGGGGAAAATTGTCAGAGGAGAGACCCAATCTTATATTACGCAGATCAGAAGCAAATCTGGATATCTCCATCAAAGTATTCCCATGCTTCTCCATCGGATGGATGATCGAATACTCTATCGATTTGTTCCCACCTGTGCCAACTCATGTTCTTGGCAGTCTCCTTCACCATAACAACCTCGACAACTGCGGCATCAAAGGCAAGTAGTACATTAAATCGATCGTCTTCCTTGCACCGAGAGTCCACTTGTACTAGTTGCCTTATTAGTACAACAATGCACCGGGAGTCCTACTTGTACTAGTTGCCTTGTATACCACAAAATCTGTACACGTCTTCATCTTGTCATCCTTGTAGTACAACGTGCATCCGTTGCGACATGCATCAATTTATCATATCCTATCCAGAGCGATCTCACCATTCTTTGATCGGTAGAAGTCTGTAGGTAACTTGGATCCTCCGGCCAAGATCTCTATAATCAACTCGATGATTTGGTTGTAGCATTTTTGAGACATATTGAAATCGAACTTGATGCTCAGCAGTCTTGGTAACTACCTCATGATCCTCACAACCAGGATATAAAGGAGTCATTGCATTCTCTAGCAACCATAAATTTTGTAGCATCTGCATTCAGTGCCTCCTCAGCCGTATCATGATTGTGCGGATCGAAACTAGGCCCCGCAACATCGAAAACCATGTTCACCCACCTTATCATAATCAGTGTGGTCAAAACATCCATATACGGCTCCAAATTAGGCTCCGACTCCGATGCTAAAAGGCATAAATTTTTTGTGTCAGGTCCACTGATAGTAATTCATCATGAAACCCCTCGAATACAATGATATGTCACGTCCACTTTTGGATGATTTCAAGTTTAACATCTCACACATGGATACTTAATTTTGGTACGGTCCATGTACTGAGGAAAGGCCTTGGCGAACTGCAAAAACTGCTTTACTTCCTGTATAAATTCATTCTGCACACCGTATATCATCAGGATGATGATTGTACATCCACGAACGATACCACAGATAGTAATTCATATACATTTGAAGATAATTCTGCAAAGATGGATACATATTATTCGAGTATATTATCCAAATGGATGCATAGATGGATACACATGTTCACCAAAGTACCAACATACTTGACACTTGGTACCAACATACTTGACACTTGGTACAAACATATTGACACTTGGGTATTGTCACGTGTTCCTGTGAGCCATTCTCTGAAAATAATATTTACTTTTGCAAGCCTTTTGAGGCTACTAGAGTTATACTAGATTTCCGAAAAAATCTATAAAAGACTAAGTTCTTCGTCTTTTTTGGTATAACTCTAGTACCCTCAAAAGGCTTGCTTAAGTAAATTTAGTTTTCAGAAAAAGGCTCACATGGACACTTGATTTTAGGCTAACACGGTTACTTAACATAAGAGAGAATGATATTTCTGTTGTCATGTGTTCCTTGTGAGCCCACAAGGAAAACTTGACCTCGGAGTGTCCAAGCTAGCACTTACCTAGCTTGCAATTACCTAGCTAGCACTTACCATAAATACTTGGCAATACCTAACTAGCACTTACCTATATACCTAGTATCTTGACACATGTCTTGAGACTATAACAATCATACCTACACTTAACACCATACCATATCTTATAGGCCACTCACTCTATACACTCTAGATACTTTCAATTAAACCCAAAACTTACCTTGACAATTACCCAATTCCTAAAATATCTTATATACTTCTAGGATACTCACTCTATACACTCTAGGTACTATGATACTCCTTAGTATCTTAGATATCAAAATCACTTAAAAGTACACAAATATGAATGTGTATAAATCACTTAGTAGCACACAAATATGAATGTGCATTTCATATACGAATATAAGATATTACATATCTTTTTTTAGGCATTACATATAGGAATGTGTATAAATCACATAGTAGTACACAAATATATCAAATAGAGATTAACTATCAAATAGCGGATATATAAATAAATTCATACTAAAAATCTATAGTATGTG
>JANAVB010010791.1:3871933-4006933 GCA_029216955.1 Iris pallida
GAAAGACTACAAAAGAACAAGTTGCACTCACTAAAATAACGTATTAGTTTTTTATGGGTAAGCGAAGGGCTCACTTACCAGTATGATTATGTACTAATACCCCCACCAGTCTTCATGTTCAGGTCCAAGTATCAACACGCTCGGGACGGAGCTCGCTTGGACACGTCGAGGCATGAAGTTCCTTAGGATTTCGAGACACACAACCGTATTGACGACTACACCTATACGGGACATAATGTATGGACATCACCTTCTGAAGCATTCGCAAGTGACAAGCCTTGAACTTTTGTACTAAGAGAAGAGAGAGCTGAGTGTTTGTATTCAGAGTGAAAGTGAGCTTGAGTGACTTGTAATCTTGGCTTCGTGCCATTGTAATCTTATTTTCAATATCAATAAAGAGTATCATTTTGTGTATATAAAGGAGATTTTGCTTCATGTATATTTTGTGTTATTCAACTTCTCTGCTTGGGACTTCTGTGCGGCGACCCCGTCGTAAGCTGCTGTATTCGGCTATTTTAGAACCTGTTTCGTGCGAGCGCAACCTAGGCTCGTGCAACATCACGCCCTAGCGAGGACGATCAGTTCTACGAAACTGGGACATGACATAATGGTATCAGATCATAACTTTACGTCCTTGGACTTCGATTGAATTCTTTTGAACTCTGATATTTTTTACTTCCATAAACAATGTTGTTGGTGCGTTATTTCTCAATTTTCGAGGGATGCTCCATAAAATAAGTCTAACTATTTTGTAAAATCTCACGAAAGAAAGTTGGTTAAACAAAGATGATATCACGAAAGGCACGATTGACTGAGTTGAGCTGGGCAATATACACCTAGACTTGTGTCGATTTTAGCAATTGTGTGCAGGATCAGAATGTTTTCGGTTGGGAATAAGTCAGACTCGATTAATGAGATGTTGGAGAAATAACGATAAAGTTGCTATTGAAAGTTAATATTGTCAATACGATGTAGATGGGTGAATTTTGAGGAATGGTTCGAACGGATATTCAAAGTGATTGGTTGCGATTCAAAAAATCATTTCGAGGATTTATCGAATATCATCCCTGAGTGGTGTATGATATAGCCTTGGGGATGTTTCATCGACTGAGGATCGGGGTACCAATGAGTCTATCATCAAGCGACAAAATTGTGCAAAGCCTTAGAAAGAGTGTTTCAAAGTTAGTCATGACATGATAGCTAGTATGAGTTTGATACGAACAAACGAGAAAATGACGCACATCGAATTGGGATGACGATGAGTATGAACTACAAAAGTGATTGAGTAGGTAGAATGAATTGAGGAAAGTTATGGGTGACTCAATCGAAGGAATCAATATGGACCATCTATAAAAATATTGATACAGAACTGAGCGAAATATAATTTCAAATTTGACTAAGGAAAGTTAGCACGATAGAAAGATAGTGTGCATAGAAATATTTGATTTGAAGTTACAAGAATGAATCTAAAGATTTAGGATAGAAATTGCTTGATGAATTAATATAGAAGATAAAACAAATATGATTTTGAGTTGGACAAATTGGTCATGTAACTACTTTGGAATATAGTTATAGCTGATTTGGTCTTGAATGTCAAGGAGTGGATCGTATATCCAGTTGGATGATAATAATAGTTGTACGACTTAGAGTTTATTACAAAGGAAGATCATCAGGTTATGTATATCATCGATGGTATTGAGGCGTATCAAATGTCGATGTACGATAACTCGAGGGTACTCTGATTTGAGAAATAATGATCGTGTAAAATGTTATTGTTCAGATGGACTCTATACCTTAGATTTTGATTGAAATAAATGTTTGGATGACTTGATAAGATGAACTTGAATTTTGCGTGAATAAATACTACTTAGAAAAATAAAATATTGGCGGATTTGATGATCATTGTGATAAGGATTGTTATGACTCTGGAGCGATCTTGCGAATGTGTAATGAGATAGATACATGAGATTGATGATTAGTAGGATTGGGATTTGAGGAAAGTCAAAAGGGACGGATGTGTGATTAAGATTTTACAATTTAGAATTTGATTCGACAATCCGATTTGATTAGTGGGTTATGACTTGTAATTTTATAATATAGGTATACAAATTTGGATTGATAGGTCTATTAAATGAATTAAGGATTACGAGTTTGAGAGTTGTAAGTTTGCATTGTTGAACCATGTCATGATCGAGGATAATCATGGAACGATTTATCCTAGGAATGGCTTTGTTGAAAGACTTGGACCCCTTGAACCAAACTATAAATGCGAATAGGAGAAATCTATGCTCGATGTTTAGAAATCGGAGTGATGTGAGCTTGGATAGGAAGACCATGTACTATCAACTATGGTTTGACCTTAGAATTAGGGGACAAGTGTTTTGATATCGTTGCTTGAGAATGGTGATCCCAATACTGACTTTGACTTTAGTTTAGTGAAGATATACTAGCGGTTAGGTAGACGTCCCTGTGTGGAGAGATAGAATTGTGCGATCGACCTTAGCGAGAGTCGTCTGGGTTGATAATAGAGCTGGGGTAGCTAGTTAGAAATGTTATTGGAAGATTTGATGAATGATAGATTTGGATTGGGCTACGATATTGGGATATCGGTTGTTCGATGAAAAGATGAACTTATGTTTCGAAGAAGTCGATGGTAATTGTACTTGTCAATTTTGTTTGAATTCTCTATCACGAGGCTCAGCCGAAATGCATATATTTTGGAGACGTCTTAAATATGTGTACGATCCAACTCAAGTGGTATGTTAAATTCAAATAAAACTGAAGGGTGGATCGGAAGAATGATCGTTGATAAAGCAAAATTGTGTTTCGATGAAATTAAATGGGTTCTCGAGGATTAAATTTAAAAAAAGTTCACTTGATCAGATTAAAATGATATTATTGGGATTAGAAAATCATATTTGAAAGAGCATATTCGAGTTGTGAATTAGAAGATTCGAATTTTGATGGATTGTTCAAAGGGTTTGGAAAATTTTGGAAGCCAGAACGTAGACGATGCGAACGATAACTTTAGAGGATAGTGAAATTGGTTAGCGAAAGTTGATTATCGATACGTGTGATTATAATTAAGGCATTGATGTAGTCAGTTTTGGAAGATCGATTAGGAATTGATATATGGACTTAAAAATATTTCGACTGGATTTGATTGAGGGGTAACAATGGGTTTCGACTAGGAGATAACGTATGATCAATTTAGTTATATTGGATTCGAAATGAATAAGGAACAATGCTCGTGTGCGTTTGCCCTAGAGTTAAGTTACCTGTGTATATGACGAGTTATAAGTTACCCCGTATTTTGTGATGTAGCAGCGCGAAGCGTAATATGGATAAGGACATGACTTGAGGAATTATATTACGAAATAGTTTGATTGTCTAAGAATGATTTAGTTGTTCGATGAAATTGACTAAGTCTCGGAGCAAGACTCTGATGGATGAAACGTATAGAAAATGTGTTTAGGATATTTTAATCTATGCCAGATGAGTTTGAGTTGTGGAATAAGTCGATGAGTGTGACTCAGTAAGTTTTGAGGATGAAACTTTTTCTGAGTGGTGTATTATGTAGTGTCCCGTTCTATTCAATTCAACCGGAGGAATCAAAATGCATCGACGTTTGGACTTAGTCATGCAACGGCTTGCTCAAAGTCCTGCTCAGTCGAGGGCTTGCTCGAAGTCCCGCTCGGTCGAGGCAACTCCTCATTCAGGTGGGTGGCTTCGGTGAACTTGCCTTAGCTTAGCCATCACACGAATAAATGAATGTTTTCAATTATACTGGATAAGTATGCTAATAAAAGAGACGAACCCACATACCTAAAAGGAATAATCCTATTTTGAGTCAATTGTGTATAGAACATGGAATGGTTAACCTGCTACCTAGATATCACTCCACGATGGCTTTAAAAGTTGGCACTCAGTCCTTTGATCCCACGGCTTGAGTAAAGAAGAGACAACTCGGGCAGAGTAGATCATATTTATACTGGCACATAGACTATTGACTTCCAGTCGTAGTCTAGATGTTCCCACGGTCGTATTACTTATTATAGCGTGCACGCTCCTACGATTTCAGTATAGGCCATACAGTTTATGGCATGGGTTAAGGCACTAAAAGAACACTGTTGCTTAAGTTGAGCAAGTACACGTTTCCATGGTCGTAAGGCTTGGCGTAGCTCTTGTTCGTCCTACGAATTAAGTTGTATCACATAGTTTATGGCACGATCGTAGCACTAAAATGGAACACGGTTGGTTCAAGTTATGCTGGAAGGCTATCAATTAGTCATTACCAAGTTTGAGGCAAAAATGTATAAAAATACTAGAAGTTCTCGGGATCAGTAGTCGCTGAGGCAGTCTCTAATTTTGGGAGCTGCATAGAGATAAGAAATGGAAAAAGATGATATAAGAATTGGTCTTATAAGTATGTCATATTGAGCAGAGTCCTGCATGGTCATGGACAACTTGTGCACAAGGTTTTAATTCCTCGAACGATTGCCAGGACACTGGGATCGATTCGTACCTAGGGAGAACAAGTTCGTCATGTTCGACGTACTGGCACGGGGCATTGCGAAGCGGTTCAGGTAGTTTGACTGAAGGATGACTCTGAAATGTTTGGTGATTCAGGGCATTCATTGGGGCTAGCTACCTTGCTACTGAATGATCCCCGTCTAACCCATCAATGTCCAAGATAGCTTGAATTGCTAATGACCCTTCATATAGATGAGTCGGTGTGCTAAGTGACAATCCACATGCACGGTGTTGGTTGAGTCACATAAAGTATAAGCATGGCACAAATGGGTCAAATAAATGTGTGCACGATTTGCAACACAAATATGTAGCCTAAGATTTGGCTATAGTAGAGACACGTGCTTCGGCATGAGATGTGGCGTCGGTTGTTTGAGTCAATGACACAAGTTTACGAGTATGGTTTGAGTCGGTTGCATGTTGAAACGGGAAAGACCGTAAGACAAGTATGAATGGGTTACATTGTGTTGCGAGGCACGACCTTGATGTTGTCATACAAATGGATCTTATGGCACGGCTATGATGTTTGCACAACTGGGTTTTGTAGCACGGTCTTAGAGAATTTGAAGCACGATCACGATGTTGCAACGCGAAGTAGTATTATAGTTCTAGAATAAAACTGATCCTAAGACAAGATTAGAAAGACTATAAAAGGACAAGTTATACTCATTAAAATAACATGTTGATTTTGTATGGGTGAGCGAGGGGCTCACTCACCAGTATGATTGTGTACTGATACACCAACAGTCTTCATGTGCAGGTCTAGGTATCAACATGCTCGGACCGGAGCTCGTTTGGACACGCTGAGGCATGGAATTCCTTAGCATTTCAAGGCACGCGGCCGCGTTGAAGACTTCACATATACGGGACATAATGTATGGACATCACCTTTTAAATCATCCGTAAGTAGAACTTTTGTACTAAGAGAAAAAAGAGAGTTGAGTGTTTGTATTCAGAGTGAAAGTGAGCTTGAGTGACTTGTAATCTTGGCTTTGCACCCTTGTAATCTTATTTTCAATATCAATAAAGAGTTTTATTTTGTACCTATAAAGAAGATTTTTTTTCCTGTATATTTTTTGTTATTTAACTTCTCTGCATAGGACTTCTGTGCGATGACCCCGTCGTAAGCTGTTGTAATCGACCGTTATGGAACTTGTAACTCCACCTCCCTATTTTAGAAAATTAATTTGATTTAAAAAACATTTTTAATATTAATAATAGTTTATGATTAAGTTTCAAATAATAAGTTTTTGATTTTAAAATAATAAATATGGTGATTGATATTTTTGGAGGAAATTAGTTGAACAGAAATTATTTTAAAACTGAAGTTGGTTATAACAAACCCTTTTTGTGGCCCCGCCAATTTTCTAATTGATGATAAATGAATTTTTGTGAATTATACAAATAGTAAAAAGGGGGAGGATTTATGTGCAAACATTTCTAATAGGAGGGACTGTTTTGTAATATCTGTTGGGCGGAGGGACCTAGATGCAAATGTGCATCTCTTTTTAAGATATTTGAGGAATGAGAAATTTTATTCTCATCCAGACCAATTCCCTGAGCCTTTCTCCTCTTCTTCAGTTGAGCCAAGCGACGACGGTAATGGCGATGATTCCGGCGGCGGTGGCGACGACGTTCTCCGGCAGCTAAGCTAAGCATCTGATGCCTACGAGAGGATCTCTTTCCCTAGCAGCTGATCATTATCATCATTTCATAGATCGAGGTGAGAGATTCCAAATTCTTCTTCGTGGTTGAAATTGCTTCGATTCTCCTTCCTGATATTAGAACTTCATATTCAGATTTAAGAGATCGATCGAATTGTATTCTCTTCTGTGGCATGACTATTGCATTCTTCGTCTGAATTATTGATGATTCGGTGAGTATCGATTCCCTTGTTTATTTTATTCAAGGAGTATGTACAGTTCTGGTGTGTGATTTCGATATTTTGATTCAAGAATTTTGGAATGAGGTTGAAGGCTGGATCGGATCGTTAGCATTGACTGCTAGTATTTTGGACTGAATTCGAGTATGTAAGCGTTGTTTTGATTCTTTATTTGGTCTTCTATTTCTGATCAGTCAGTAGGAATTTCTTGCTTAGTTCTTAATGTCCTATAGTTGTTTGATAAATTGTTTCACAGAGTTTCCTGAACTATTCTGAATGCGAAAGGAATTGTGTCCGTTTCTCTGATCCGAGAATTCTCTCTGAGACACGATCTCTATTAAGATATCATTCCATCTATTGCTGAGTTTATGTTAAGGTTTTCTTGAATTTTAGTTATGAACGTTAGGAAGGAATTTGTTTGGATACAGAGAGCAATTGCTGTGTTCAGACAGTTGCCGTGTCCATGCCTGAGTGTTGTGTCTGCCTGGTGTGTTTACCCAGGACTAGTGTAGCATCCTATTTTATCATGGATTGTAGTTGTGGATGTCCTGTTATGAATAATCTTACCACTGACCTATATTATAATGTGTGAATATTTCTTAAAAGCATTAAACTTCTTCTCCAGGTTTTCTTTCTCTGAATTAGATGTGTAGATTTCTAATTTGCTGTCCAGGAAGCCATTACCAAACTGTCCAGAGGCTAATTTATTGAGTTGGTGTTTGTGTGTTTCACAAGTACTAAGAGTAGGCTCATTCCTCATATTTGGTTTATGGTTGATAGATTTCATAGATTATCTCTTGAGTATTGTTTTATCCTTAAGGTATTTTATCTATGAGTTAACCTGTAGCATCCCACCTGGATTTAAACGGTTGACTGGATGTTAACTCAATGACTTATCAGCAAGTTTCTCAGTTTTTTATTTCAGTCCTATGAGTAGGTTGTTTGGAAGCATATTAGTTGAGTGGAGAATAGGAAGAGTTGAGAGAGAAATGCAGTGATAGAAGTTCATGTATTAACCTGCAAGCAAATCAACTCTATTGGTTATTGTACTATTGCATTCTTCCATGAATAATCTGTTATGGGTCAGTAAGGCTAGTAGTTGTGATATTTTAGATATATCCATTCTTTGTTTCCTGGAAAACAAGTAGAGGGTGCACTGAACCTGGGATCTATATGAGTTTGGTAAATTTGACATGATTGGCTGACATTTTAAGCTATTCAGGACTGAGACTGAGATTTACAAGCATGCTAACTTTAGATTTTAGTTACTATAATTTGGGTCTCAAACCTGAATTGGATTCTATTCCCTCTCTTAGCTCAATAATCTTGATATCTGTCCTGCTTGGACTAGACTGTTCAAGCCTTGTCCAAAATTGAACTGTTCTCTGTCATATTAAGGTTTGAGTTATGATTCCTAGTTAGGAGTTACTTTCTTAATCTGGGAACCTGTATCACAGGCTGGGGGGGAGGTCAACTATTATGAATTTGGTTTGTACATCTCATTGAACCTTATTATAATCTCAGTTAGGTACCACCTTACACCATTCTTTGCAAATGGCTAAAAATTGGGTTTTAGGCTAGGAAATAGCTCCTTGACTACCTGGACTGATGGCAAGTATGGGAAAGACAAGGGAATTCACTTATAGATAGTCCATGATACTGTCAGTATGCATGGTAATAGACTTGGTTGAACTATAGGTAGGATATGACAATTGGACTGGTGTGTCAACCTGGAAACACTAGACTGATTGCATCAGTCCTAATACTAAGTTTGATATCAGTCTTAGCAGGACTGGTTTATCTCATTGAGACTGAGAAACATCAGCCTTGCTAAGACTATTTATCTCACTGAGGGTGGGGATTAGGACTGTATATTGGATTAAGTTAGGTTAGTACATTGTCCTGCTACTGTACTGATGTGTTGCATTGAATACCTATAGGACTGAACAAGCCCTGGTACAGGACTGAATATCAACTGCATTTTAGAATTGGTGTTGGACATGTATCACCTGAACAAAGGTGGGTGCCAACCACCATATCTGAAACCAATTCTGGGCATGTGAGTGACTTTATGGAACACAAGTGGTTTAGATAGATAGATAGGCTACCTTATACTTTGAAATATTATTGTAGTTGTATAAATGGTAATTTATAGTTTATGTATAGATAAGTTTAATGTTAAACCAAGTTGTTATAGTGATCTTTTAGACTAGAAATATTTACCTACATTGTAGACTTATAAATTGTAACCATATAACAGGAGAAGTTCCAGCTCCACTACCCTTTCTCGATCACCCGGAGCAAGACAAGTATACTCCTCGGATTTGTTCATTTCTCATGTCTTTCATATCCATTCTTGTATCTCCTTGATGACACGATATATCACGGTATTGTCTGGTTTCATGTTCCATGTATCATTTGCGTCTGGGAGGGGAAATACAATAAATATGTGATCATACCCTGTTACTACTCATGTGAATAGCTTGGGTCCTGCACCGTGCACGCGGGGCCAAAGCCGTACCATTTCAGGTTCATTGCATCTACCCAAGCCGATCACAATCTAGATGTATTTCAAATATTGCACATGTCAGGATTCAGTTTGTATTTCAGGATTTCATGGTTGTATTTCATGTTCAGGTTGTATTTCATGCTCAGGACTCTTACCATGTTCCCTGTTTTACTTTCAGTATTTCCTGTTCAGTTTCAGTTTCATGTCTTGTTCTCATTTCCTGTACTTTACTTATATATATTTTCTGTTTCTTGATTCATACCATGATGTTCATGTTCATTTCCTTGGATATACTTAGCTCCGCTCCTGACTAGGATATGTTGCAGGTGCTTGCAGGATATTGTTCTACTCTATGGGCCAGAGCCCAGGATATTAGCTGAGCAGGATGAGACTTAGCTTGAGGCTTCAGGTTTAGACTACTTAGCTTTACTTTTAGATATTGACTTTAGAGTTATAGCACTTTTCATTCATGTTGATTCTGGTACCTTATGATATCTGGATTTGTGGATTATGGTGGTCTTTCTGGGATACGTTATAGATGCTGTGATCTTTACTTGTCTTGATTATCTGGTTAGATTTCCCTAGATTGGTACAGCTTACTTTGTTGTGTCTAACGACAAAGGCTGGACGTGTCCGACTCATATTCGGTTATTCGGGAGCGGGTCGTGACATATTTTTAGTGGTGGCCCATGCAGGTCTATCCTAATGGTACCTAGGCCTTAGCGTACTATTGGGGGACTTGATTAAACTAGGGAAACTTGAACACAGCATAGAAAAATCGAGAAATAAGGGTATATCAGGTATAGCAGGTATATTGATATTCTATAAACACTTGTTGTATTTAGGTCTAGGTTATTTTAACAGTTTTCTGTTTTTCAGATAGTTCAAAAGCACGTGACACCGGAACGGTTGATCCACCTATACTTGAGGATTCCGAGCTTCCACCCCGCATATCGTCCCTACTATCCCCATGGGTAGTACGTAGTTGACGAAGATGTTTGAAAAGTTTCTTGACACCCAGAGAGAGAGAGCAAGCCATCATTTTCCAAGCCAGACTTGTGGATGCACTTCTCGAGCCAGAAAAGACTTCTGCTTTCCAGACTCCCAGACCTTTGGACTTCTTCGACATCGAGCACATATCTTGCATCGAGGAACAGATCGAGAACCTGGAGTCGCAACTGAAGATCATTCAAGTCCCTGAGAACCCGACTCCTCTGAAGATTGAAGTCACCAACCGGGAGATCCAGCTCATAGCACATACAACAAGATGGGAAGCTAAAGTCCAGGAGCGACATGAAGACTTATGACGAAGACAATAACTATCCTGGATCCGTAAAGCGTCGCAACACTTAGTCTGTGCTTCTTCGGCCACACCACCAGTCGCATCATCGGGAGCAGATCACAACAGCCAGCACGCCAGCAGACGTATATTCCTATCAGATGCTCTGCGCTTCAGCCCAGCGGGAGACCCAGACTCAGATTCAGATGACGACCACCTGCAATTTTTGCCGTCGCCAAGACATCACCATAAAGAGTGTCGCCAGAGACGAAGGCTACGCCTGCACTGCGGATCGCCTGCCCATCAAGTCAAGGATTGCCTGGAGATTGTTTATCACACTGCCCAAGGACAAGCACGGGGAGCATCAGGACTGCAGCAAGGGGACCCACCTCTCCAGATTCAGCCATCACATGGAGCACTGTCGCAGGGACCAGCCTACGTCAGGATAGTTGAGGAAGATTGAAGAGACTCCAGTTCCGGAGGAACACTGAAGATAGAAGACTTCTTTTCGTAATCCAGTCTTCCCTTAAAATTTCTCTTAGCACTTAGTTCATTTCTTGCAACTTTTCATTTTTCTATTTTTGAAACCTGGGATGATATTCGAAACTTATTTCAAGATATTGTTCCTATTCAGTAAACATGTTTCATATCCACAATTCGATATTCTTTGAAAGCCACTACTCGATACTGTTTGCCTATTTCCTTTGATAAGTTCGACTTTCTATTCGAGAGTTGTTGTTCATTACTTGTTTCGACCTTGTCTCCTATCCAAGATTTCATTATTTTTTGGGATACTTGTTCCTACTTGTTATTGATATCCTGTTCGCTAATCAAACTTGTACTAATCAAGATTTATTCCTACTTGAAATATCATTCTGAAATCGTGTTTGAACCTTCACCTCTATTAATGCTTGTTTGAGATTCTATTTCCTATTTTGATTTTATTCGGGACTCGCCCTCTATTTACGATTTTGTTTACTATTGAGATTCACTTGTTTCATATTTACGATCCAATACCTTGTTTTCTATTGGAACCTGTTTTCTAGTCACTATACGAAACCTTGTTTCCTCGTTGAAATTTCTATTCAAGATTTTGTTTCTTATTCACGACTTTGTTGATACTTGATTTTCTATTTTTGACTGTGTACCCTACTGGAGATTTCATTTTATATTCGGTTTTTGCTCAAGATTTTATTGTTATTCGGATGTTATTGAAACTTGTTTCCGGTATGAGATTTTATTCCTTATCTTAAATTGTCTCCTATCTAAAATATTGCTTCTGTTCATCCTTCGAGACTCTGTTATCCCTTCGGGATAACGTCCCATATATGGAATCTTGTTACCATTCCAGGTTTCATTTGAGATTTTGGTTACCATTTGAAACCTTATTCACTGTTGAGGTTTGAAAATTTTTTTGTTGCCTTTTGTACTCACTATTCCTTGATTGGATCTGTTGCTGCTTCTTAGTACCTAATAAACCCTTGTATTCTAATAATCAGATGACCTCACCATCTTCTTGACTTGGACTATTGAAAGTCATTTTGATTCCTTGAAATTTTCTATGGATAAAGTTGAAAAACTATTCGATGACCTACTAGGGCGTGACAGTTGCGCGCTGCAGCCGTTATCTGGATTGCGGAGACCGAAAGTTCACTGCAGCCAGCAGCGCACTGGCAGGGCAGGAACTCTAAGTTAAAGTGATTTCAGACATTCATAGGTTTCGGGTATTATGGAGACTTGTCCTAAATTCTTCATGTCGTGATCTCTTGAGTTGCTTCGTTGATGATTGTTCGAAAATGGATATAGTGCACAGAATATTCGGTGACATATTGATATTTGAGTCACAGAGCCGAAAGTCCACTGCAGTCAGATATATACTGGTGGGGTAGGGATCTAAGCAAAGTGATTTCAAATACCTATATGTTCCTGGGTATCATGAAAATTATATTCCTTTTTCATATGATTATTGGTTTTCGAGAATCACAAATCCTTGCATATTTATCCTGATTTGATACTGTATCCTCTGAGTATCTCGTACGTTTCCTCAATCAACCCTTGCTAACCTTCCTTAGTATTTTATCGTAAGATCATTGAATTCCTCAAAATTATACATTTACAGAGTTTGATTCCATACTTCGTTTGTGTCTTGTCTAAACTTCAATCTTAAATCATATCTATTTGACCATGTTTTTTCTATCTTGTCCTAGTCCACTTGTGTTAAACTATCGATTTTTTATCATACTTAATAGTTGTGTTTTCATGATTTGTTCCTCTAAGTTGTAATTGAAACTTCATTCCATTCGTGCCTATTTAATTCTTGATCATTGTTAGATCGTATTATTTCAACTTCTTGTATGTATTATCGTATTTGATCTCAAAGGCTCAGGGCGTCTCAGAGTTGTACAGGATCGGCAGAAGCACTGGACGGACAGCAACAGACGGCTACTGGAGTTCGCGGGTGGAGAAGGAGTGTTCCTGAAGATCTTGCCGACTAGGGGCGTCATTCGCTTTGGCAGAGGCGGGAAGCTCCGACCGAGATTTATCAGGCCTTTCGAAGTGACAGCGCAGATTGGCGAGGTGGCATATCGACTGGCACTACCAGCTAGCTTGGAGGGAGTGCACGACGTTTTTCACGTGTCCCAGCTTCGATGCTACATTCCAGATCCGGGCCATGTAGGGGACTATTCAGAGCTAGAGGTGGGTCAGAGCTTGATCTATGAGGAGCAGCCAGTGGAGATCTTTGACCGGAGGGAGAAGCGCTTGCGGAACCAGACTATTCTATTTGTCCGTGTCATGTGGAGACACCACTCTCCGGGAGAGTCCATATGGAAGCGCGAGGAGGAGATGCGGGAGCGCTATCCCAGTTTGTTTGTTTGAGTGTACTTTGATTTGAAAATTTTAAAAAAACAATAAAATAAATTGTGTTTGAACCATCTTGAGATTTTACTCTGAGATTGTTTTGTTGTCTCTCGAATTTCGAGGACAAAATTATTTTAAGGGGGGAGATTTGCAACTCCACCTCCCTATTTTGGAAAATTAATTTGATTTAAAAAAACATTTTTAATATTAATAATAGTTTATGATTAAGTTTCAAATAATAAGTTTTTGATTTTAAAATAATAAATATGGTGATTGATATTTTTGGAGGAAATTAGTTGAACAGAAATTATTTTAAAACTGAAGGTGGTTATAACAAACCCCTTTTGTGGCCCTACCAATTTTCTAATTGATGATAAATGAATTTTTGTGAATTATACAAATAGTGAAAAGGGGGAGGATTTATGTGCAAACATTTCTAACATGAGGGACTGTTTTGTAATATCTGTTGGACGGAGGGACCTAGATGCAAATGTGCATCTATTTTTAAGATATTTGAGGAATGAGAAATTTTATTCTCATCCAGACCAATTCCCTGAGCCTTTCTCCTCTTCTTCAGTTGAGCCAAGCGACGACGGTAATGGCGACGATTCCGGCGGCGGTGGCGACGACGTTCTCCGGCAGCTAAGCTAAGCATCTGACGCCTACGAGAGGATCTCTTTTCCTAGCAGCTAATCATCATCATCATTTCATAGATCGAGGTGAGAGATTCCAAATTCTTCTTCGTGGTTGAAATTGCTCCGATTCTCCTTCCTGATATTAGAACTTCATATTCAGATTTAAGAGATCGATCGAATTGTATTCTCTTCTGTGGCATGACTATTGCATTCTTCGTCTGAATTATTGATGATTCGGTGAGTATCGATTCCCTTGTTCATTTTATTCAAGGAGTATGTACAGTTCTGGTGTGTGATTTCGATATTTTGATTCAAGAATTTTGGAATGAGGTTGAAGGCTGGATCGGATCGTTAGCATTGACTGCTAGTGTTTTGGACTGAATTCGAGTATGTAAGCGTTGTTTTGATTCTTCATTTGGTCTTCTATTTCTAATCAGTCAGTAGGAATTTCTTGCTTAGTTCTTAATGTCCTATAGTTGTTTGAAAAATTGTTTCACAGAGTTTCCTGAACTATTCTGAATGAGAAAGGAATTGTGTCCGTTTCTCTGATCGGAGAATTCTCTCTGAGACACGATCTCTATTAAGGTATCACTCCATCCATTGCTGAGTTTGTGTTAAGGTTTTCTTGAATTTTAGTTATGAACGTTATGAAGGAATTTGTTTGGATACAGAGAGCAATTGCTGAGTTCAGACAGTTGCCGTGTCCATGCCTGAGTGTTGTGTCTGCCTGGTGTGTTTAAACCCAGGACTAGTGTAGCATCCTATTTTATGATGGATTGTAGTTGTGGATGTCCTGTTATGAATAATCTTACCACTGACCTATATTATAATGTGTGAATATTTCTTAAAAGCATTAAACTTCTTCTCCAGGTTTTCTTTCTCTGAATTAGATGTGTAGATTTCTAATTTGTTGTCCAGGAAGCCATTACCAAACTGTCCAGAGGCTAATTTATTGAGTTGGTGTTTGTGTGTTTCACAAGTACTAAGAGTAGGCTCATTCCTCATATTTGGTTTATGGTTGATAGATTTCATAGATTATCTCTTGAGTATTGTTTTATCCTTAAGGTATTTTATCTATGAGTTAACCTGTAGCATCCTACCTGGATTTAAACGGTTGACTGGGTGTTAACTTAATGACTTATCAGCAAGTTTCTCAGTTTTTCATTTTAGTCCTATGAGTAGGTTGTTTGGAAGCATATTAGTTGAGTGGAGAATAGGAAGAGTTGAGAGAGAAATACAGTGATAGAAGTTCATGTATTAACCTGCAAGCAAATCAACTCTGTTGGTTACTGTACTGTTGCATTCTTCCCTGAATAATCTGTTATGGGTCAGTAAGGCTAGTAGTTGTGATATTTTAGATATATCCGTGCTTTGTTTCCTGGAAAACAAGTAGAGGGTGCACTGAACCTGGGATCTATATGAGTTTGGTAAATTTGACATGATTGGCTGACATTTTAAGCTATTCAGGACTGAGACTGAGATTTACAAGCATGCTAACTTTACATTTTAGTTACTATAATTTGGGTCTCAAACCTGAATTGGATTCTATTCCCTATCTTAGCTCAATAATCTTGATATCTGTCCTGCTTAGACTAGACTGTTCAAGCCTTGTCCAAAACTGAATTGTTCTCTGTCATATTAAGGTTTGAGTTATGATTCCTAGTTAGGAGTTACTTTCTTAATCTGGGAACCTGTATCACAGGCTGGGGGGGGAGGTCAACTATTATGAATTTGGTTTGTACATCTCATTGAACCTTAGTATAATCTCAGTCAGGTATCACCTTACACCATTCTTTGCAAATGGCTAAAGATTGGGTTTTAGGCTAGGAAATAGCTCTTTGACTACCTGGACTGATGGCAAGTATGGAAAAGACAAGGGAATTCACTTATAGATAGTCCATGACACTGTCAGTATGTATGGTAATAGACTTTGTTGAACTATAGGTAGGATATGACAATTGGACTGGTGTGTCAACCTGGAAACACTAGACTGATTGCATCAGTCCTAATACTAAGTTTGATATCAGTCTTAGCAGGACTGGTTTATCTCATTGAGACTGAGAAACATCAGCCTTGCTAAGACTATTTATCTCACTGAGGGTGGGGATTAGTACTGTATATTGAATTAAGTTAGGTTAGTACATTGTCCTGCTACTGTACTGATGTGTTGGATTGAATACCTATAGGACTGAACAAGCCCTGGTACAGGACTGAATATCAACTGCATTTTAGAATTAGTGTTGGATATGTATCACCTGAACAAAGGTGGGTGCCAACCACCATATCTGAAACTAATTCTGGGCATGGGAGTGACTTTATGGAACACAAGTGGTGTAGATAGATAGATAGATAGATAGGTTACCTTATACTTTGAAATATTATTGTAGTTGTATAAATGGTAATTTATAGTTTATGTATAGATAAGTTTAATGTTAAACCAAGTTGTTATAGTGATCTTTTAGACTAGAAATAATTACCTACATTGTAGACTTATAAATTGTAACCATATAACAGAAGAAGTTCCAGCTCCACTACCCTTTCTCGATCACCCGGAGCAAGGCAAGTATACTCCTCGGATTTGTTCATTTCTCATGTCTTTCATATCCATTCTTGTATCTCCTTGATGACACGATATATCACGGTATTGTCTGGTTTCATGTTCCATATATCATTTGCGTCTGGGAGGGGAAATACTATAGATATGTGATCATACCCTGTTACTACTCATATGAATAGCTTGGGTCCCGTACCGTGCACGCGGGGCCAAAGTCGTACCATTTCTGGTTCATTGCATCTACCCAAGCCGATCACAATCTAGATGTATTTCAAATATTGCACATGTCAGGATTCAGTTTGTATTTCAGGATTTTATGGTTGTATTTCATGTTCAGGTTGTATTTTATGCTCAGGACTCTTACCATGTTCCCTGTTTTACTTTCAGTATTTCCTGTTCAGTTTCAGTTTCATGTCTTGTTCTCATTTCCTGTACTTTACTTATATATATTTTCTGTTTCTTGATTCATACCATGATATTCATGTTCATTTTCTTGGATATACTTAGCTCCGCTCTTGACTAGGATATGTTGCAGGTGCTTGTAGGATATTGTTCTACTCTATGGGCCAGAGCCCAGGATATTAGCCGAGCAGGATGAGACTTAGCTTGAGGCTTCAGGTTTAGACTACTTAGCTTTACTTTTAGATATTGACTTTAGAGTTATAGCACTTTTCATTCATGTTGATTCTGGTACCTTATGATATCTGGATTTGTGGATTATGGTGGTCTTTCTGGGATACGTTATAGATGCTGTGATCTTTACTTGTCTTGATTATCTGGTTAGATTTCCCTAGATTGGTACAGCTTACTTTGTTGTGTCTAACGACAAAGGCTTGGCGTGTCTGACTCATATCTGGTTATTCAGGAGCGGATCGTGACAGAACCCGCCTTGCGCAAGCATAATTTAGGCTCGTGCGACATTACGCCCTAGCGATGATGATTGGTTCTACCGAACCAGGACATGACAGAAGTGGGAACATGTCACGATGGACTTCGTTACTGGATTCCCGAAGAGCCCTAGCGGGAAGGATGCAGTCTGGGATATTACGGACCGTCTCACCAAATTGGCACATTTTCTGCCATTTAGAGTGGGGCAATCTATGGAGGTTTTGGCAGATCAGCACATGAGACAGATTGTACGGTTGCACGGTGTGCCGATTAGTATTGTATCAGACCGAGATTTGAGGTTCATATCACATTTTTAGAGGAGTATACAGGATAGCCTCAGAACACGTTTGAAGTTCAGTACGATATATCATTCGCAGACCGATAGTCATCAGAGTGCATGATCTAGATACTTGAGGATATGTTGAGAGCTTGTATTCTTAATTTAGGAGGAGGATCATCTACACTTAGTGGAATTCTCCTACAACAATATCTACCAAGCAAGTATACAGATAGCGCCCTTTGAGGTACTGTATGGCAGGAAGTATAGATCTCCAGTATATTGGAGTGACGTGGAAGAGCGTCCGATTCTTGGCCCTGAGTTATTGACGCAAGCAATGGAGAAGGTGTCACGACCCGCACCCACTGTGAGGGTACGAGAACGTAACAACGCCCAGCCTACGCCGCAGTGTCGGCGGTAGAACGCTGTCCTAGGTCAACATACATCTAACAATATCTATCTAAACAGTTTATACTTTCCGAATGGGGGTGACATAGCAGTAATAAACTCAATCACAACTAAGGAAGAGATAGCACGATATGAAATAGAACTCGAGGAAATAAATAGATGAAAAGTAGTCTAAGATAATCCCAGCAAATATCCAGAAGTACATGGTCTCAGATACAGAATGAAAGAATATATATCTCTGAACTCAGAATAAAGTCTAGCTAAACATGCCTCAAGGCTACATAAAAGAAACTAAGCCTCACTAATCTAATCTAGGCAAACTGGGTGATATCCTCAGCTAGAGCTGGGTCCTCCTGAGGGTCCAGCTCATATGTGTCATCTAAGGCTGCCCCGTAGTAAGTATCCAGACCAGCCTCCTCCTCGTCCTCTGTAATATTTTCAACAGGTCCAGTCAGAACAGGAGCGAGCACAATACATCTCATGCAGTTCATATCATGTCAGGAAATATAAAGCAAGCAATAGAATAAGATACATGAAACGCTGTAAAAGATGTATATGAAAATAGGAGAGATATTTGATAACTGGAAATATATACATGATAAGTAAGAACTGTAAGTGACTAGTGATTTAGAGTACGAGATGGCATGTAATTGGCTTAGGTAGTACATGATAGAACATGGAAGTAACAGAGTGTACATGATGGATAAATCACATGACCATTTATACTCACCCCTACCCACAATCAATACACAAGGATCTATTCAAGTTACGTTACGGACATGATGTTTTGGTTATACAAGAGACACATGGGCAAATCATGAGCGTACATGAAAGAACATGAGAGTACATGGACGTACATGTAAGAACATGAGAGAACATGAGTGTACATGAATAACGCAGAAGCAAGGAATACATGATGTACATAAAATACATGTCATAAAGTATCTGATGCGCCCGCTAAGGGGGATAACATCCCAAGAAGAGATTCATATAGTACCAATCCGTGATGATAACGTGACAGCATCAAGTAAAAGTAATCTAGAGCGAGAATATAAGTCGTGACAAGTATGAAACGATCAGAGAATGTACTCGCCTGGTATTTGAGTGTCCGATATGAAAGTACTGTCCGAGGAGTGGTGTCTGGCTCCTAATCAGAACAGTACAAGTCACAACAAGTCCAGAATAGTATAATGAAGTCCTAATATGCATTCTACATGATTCTAGGTCAATCTAGGCCAAAGCCAACTCTTGGTCAACTCTGGAAGTCAAACTAGGTCATCCAAGTCTAAACTAGGCTATCAAGTCTAAACTAGTCTATACTAGGTCTAATAAAGCTATACTAGGTTAATCAAGACTAATCTAGGCAATGCCATGCCAAGCCTATCAACACACAACTCTACACAAGGTTATCTAGCCTATAGCCTACTAGACACATCTACCAAGATATCCTCTATAGCTAATCAATACACAAATGGTATATATATACATATATATTCCAATAGAATATACCCATATCCTATCTATACATATCACCACACAACCATATATAACATCTAGGCCTACATATGGAAATAACATAGAAAATATATATATATACATATACATATGGCTACCTATAGGTACACCACACATATCATCATATATGTATAATTCCTATATATATGTATCCACATATATCCATAATACATTGTATATATATTTGGGTATATATATACATATACATTACACACACATACACATCTAGATATTCATACATAATATATATATATATATATATATATATATATATATATATATATATATATAATATATATATATATATATATATATATATATATATATATACATATAGTTCAACATACATATATAGGCAACATTACCTATATTATATATGTATACACATTATACACATAAACTTAACTATATGAGACTAGGAATCTATAGAGAGAATGAGAGAGAGGGGGGCCTGTGTGTTAACATGATATGGTGTGTGTGTGTATAGACAGGGATTATATATTTACAGGAAATGTAAAACAGTGAAGGGACAGTGTATAAACTGCTGTGGGTGTGTGTGTGTCCTGTAAAACAGTGTGCAATAGTGTGACAGAAAGATAGAGGGAAGGGTGTGTGTGTGAGTGTTAGAGTGTAGCTGTGTGTGTGAGAAGTGATATGAATATGAGGCTGTGTGTAGTGAACAAACAGGGAAGGAAATCAGTGAGTGTATAACAGTGTATGGCCATGTGTGTGTAGATGAAATTGTGTGTGACTTGTGACAGGTTATGAGTGCAAATAGTGAGCTAAAAGAGTGTGTGACTTGTGAGAGGAACATGTGTGCATATGAAGGGAAGAGGGGAGGACAGTGTGTGAGCTAACAGTGCAATACATTCAATCTAGTCCACAGAAAACCATATGCCAGGCAAGGAGAGGAATTCAATCCAGGTTCTAAGATAACCAACATTGCAACAATACAAGGGAAATTTCTTGTCAAATAAAAAGGGAGGAATGAAAATCAGTTCATAATTATGCATTCTCAGGTTGAAGAACTAATCTCAGTTTTATGACAGTTAAGAACAAAAATTTACATCAATACCAGTTTTTAGTTTGTAAAGAAACCAAAGCTCAGGTATTACATACATATACAACTTAAATTCAGTTTACAAACATAGGAAAAAAACTCAGAATTTCACACTACCACCTATCTAGATTTCAGTTTAACACAAAAACTCATCTCAGTTTTGAACATCCCAAAACCCCTTTTCATTCTCAGGAAAGAAGTCGATTTCAGTTTACAGTGATTCAAACTCAGTTTTCAAATACTACTTTCATTCTCAGGTTTTAGTCTACATTAAAACTCAAATTTTACAAATTAACTTAAGCAAGACACATTACCTAATCATGAACCTATTCTCAGATTTTATACCACACTAGAATTTATCCATTTCTCATGATAGGACTCAAAAGAAATTAGTTCACAAGGTCACAAAATCCAGTTTCAGTCCAAACCTTCAAATCTCAGTTTAGGGATATCAACATCAGTAAACATTTGAACTCAAACTAGTTTCACAGTCCCAAACTGAAATTTCAGGTTTGAGCCCAAAACCCCATCAATTCAAATCCAAATTTCAACCACAGCAAGGTAATATATAGGAGATTAGATTAGAGCTTACAAAACATACATTTAACAGTATAAAACGAGATTAATTGATGTTCAAGTTTAGTAACAAAACTAGAAAAATTCAGGTATCAATACACCATTTCAGAAATTGGAAGAAAGGAGAAATGATTAACAAAATTAATCTAAAATACCAAATCAAAGGTTGGTAACTTAATTATACAATGCATACATGTTATATGGGGTGTTTGTGTCCATACTAGAGGACACAAACGTGTCCAAACACGAATAAACACAAAATAGTGCACTCACAGACACTGTGTAGACCACAGGCTCGTGCGTGTGTGCACGCGTGTCGTACACATGACACGGGGCACTACTGTGTCTCGTGTTCATGTCAGTAGGTACTTCTAGTGTCCAGCTAAGTGTCCAAACACCTGCACTGAGTCCTAGGGTGTCGTGTCCACAGAAATAGGGCCGTATCAGTGTCGAAAAACTCAGCCTGGGACTGACAGTGGCGATCAGTGCACTGTCCAGAAATCCTTCGACACGCCACATGGGCCCACGAAATTTGACACATGGCATGTCAGTGGGTGCCCCGAGACTCCCCCAAAGTCTCGTGTCAAGACTCGCCGTTTCGTGTCCGCTACAGGTCCCGAGTAGCAGGGGAACACTGTAGCGCGCGCGCGAGCGTGTGCACGCGCGTGTCCAAGCCAAGAATCCGACTCAAACCGACACTAATATTATCACATAAGAACAGGGATCAATAAACAAGATTAAAACTAAATTTCCTATTTAAAAACATTGCACAACCAAGATCGAAATGCCCTCAGTGGCATTTCGACAAACACCTAGGCTACAGTCATGATACGTGTCCAAATGGATATGAAACTTAGGATACCCGACACAAAACCTATACTGATGCTTAGGGGACTCCTAGGGCTCCCTAATGATGAAGACAAAACGAAATTTCCTGGAAATTTGAGGGAGTTACCTAAGCTTGAACCTTCAAGAAAAATCCCTATTCAAATGCTCTCCTCTTGATGTCCCAATCCACCAATATCACCACAAACAGACATGGAATATTAATGACAGCAAAAATAGATAGATTAGGATGTAATAGAAAAGATTTGAATGGAAAAGGAAGAGGAATGGAATTTTAGGGATTTATTGAATAGGAACAAACCTTTCCTTCTAGACTTGAGCTTTCCTAAGAAGGAGGCAACCCTAAACTAAGAGAGTATAAATAGGGTGGTGTTCCCAAGAAGGATATGGTGGCTGGCCAATAATGTCTAGGGCTTAGGGTTTTGTTATTGTTTGGGCTTTGGGCCAAGTTAGCTAGTCCTATCAAGTTTAGTCACAAAATGACTTGTGAAACCACAAGCCATTTATCAAAACACTTGATTCCTAAATTCCTAATTAAATTTCTAATGAATCAATAACTACTGACTTAAGTCATACTAGGTTAGACTAGGGTCACTTGACCTAACCAAGCCCAACTAACTAGGGTTAGCTCCTAGGTTGGTCTACAAGGGCTAAAACTAGTCAAAAATTAAACTAGTCCAAATAAATCCAAAATAATTCCTAAAAATTCCCATAAATTCTAGTTAATACTAATAATTTAAATAATAATTAATAATCCCAAATAATTCTTAAAATTATAAAAATGACTAAAATACCCCTCAGTCTGGAAATGAACACTAGCAAGGCACCAAATCATAAGTCATGAATTTAAATAGTTTAAAAATCACTAAAAATTATAACATAAAATAAATACCATTAAATAATAATTATAATTACAAAATTTTAAAATTACCCTCTTCTGGAAAACTGGGTGTTACAATCCTACCCACCTTATAAAAATTTCGTCCTCGAAATTAAAATGGTAGTAGTCCTTCTAGGTCAAACACCCCACAATCAGAGTCTCAAACATACCGTCAGATAATCATATGCGTCTGTCCAAAACCATGATTCTCAAAATCTCTGTCATGCCAGTGAGCAAGGCTACGATAATCACAGAGTCCTCAACTATGGTGCATACCTCTAGAACTATGGTATTTAAAATTTTTGCATTGTCGCGCGCTTGGCAGCAAAAACCTCAAATTCCCACACCCGAGAAATACGTCCATAATCCGACTATATGTCCTCACTATGCTTGCTAGCATGACCCTAGAGGATTCTAAAATCTCATAATCGAGGCGACCTAGCCCATACAATTTATCTCGGAAGAAAAATTAAATTATAATGAAACACCAGATCAAACTTATCAACAATGAGGAGACAGATATGAATAGATAGAACTGAATTTCAAGATAGGTATAACGAGATAAGGTGGAAATAGAATCGAGAAGATCAGAACCTACAAGCACCTCTCCTACTGCCTGAGCATCCTCAAGTGTCATGGCGTAAGCTCGTCCTTGCTGGCCTCCCCTGGCCTGCTGCTGATGCTGTGCGAACCTCTGTTGCTGAGTCTGCAATACTGGTCCTCTCTGTTGTCCTGCCGGAGCCCCAGCTCCTGCTTCCTGAGCTGTCCGTCCCGCAGACTTGGGACACTCTCTCAACTGATGATCTGATGATCCGCAGAGTAGGCACTTGCCTAGCCTCAGCCGGCATTCACCCCAATCGTGCCTTGGTTTCTTACAGAAGGGGCAAAAGGTAACATGCTGCTGCCTCTGCTGCTGCTGCTGTCTCTGCTGGAACGACTGCGGCTGGAACTGCCTCGGCTGCTGGTGCTGAGGGTGAGGCCTCTTGGCCTGGCCTCCGCTGCTGCTGCCACTGACTGGGTCTCGCCCCCTCTTGAGCCTAAGCTCAAGATCATCCTCTGCTAATAAGGCTCCTGTTAAGATCTCCTCGAATGTGGCATCCCGGTTGCCCTTGGTCAAGGACTTGAACTCCTTGACTAGACCCTTCCGAAACCTCTGGGCCTTCGCTGTCTCGCTCAAGCCCTCTACGAACCTCCCGAGGCGGCCAAACTCCCCCGTATACTCCTCCACTGAAAGACTCCCCTGGACTAGGCTCTCGAACTGCGTCTCCAAGGCTCTGAGTGCTGAATCTGGGAAGAACTTCTTCTTGAAGAAGCCCTTAAACTGCTCCCAAGTCTGCCCAGCTACCCCCACCCTGGGGTCTGACTGATACTAGGTGCGAGCAAGATCTCGCATCCGACTAGCTGCGGCCTCGATCTGAAGATCTACTGGTATCCTGGCCAGGCGGAAGATCTCCTCTATATGCTCGATCCACTCGTCAGCGTATATAATCCCCTCCATCCCCAGGAAGTCTCTGGGACTCATCTTCTGAAACTGCTCGATCCCCGGTGTCTTCGGCTGCTGCACCACTGGTCGAGCTGCGGCTGTCGTGACGGCCAACTCCTTGCCTCTGTCCTGTCGAGCCTGCTGTCGGTCCATGAACTGCTGGAAATACGCGAACATCTGAGCTGCGTCCACGTATCCCGGAGGCGGCTGCTGGAAGGGATCCTCTGGAATGACCGGGTCCTGCCTCCGATCTGGTGGAGGCATACCCCCTACTGCTAGTGGAGGGGCTCCTCCGATCGCAGCTGAAACGTCTACCCCAGCTGGCATGAATGGGTCTGTGGCACCAGGGGCTAGCTGCTGGGTATGAGAGGTGGCAGTCCTCCCATCGATGTCCCCCTGGCCCTGGCGAGGTGATCCTATCTCAACCATCCTGGAGACAGATCAAAAGAAACAATTGCTGAGAACGAGTCAAAAATAGCAAAGGAGGACAGTTATATTCAAAGGAAAATAATATCAGCAAGAACTGAGATGGTATGAATTAGATAAGAGTTTTTCCTAATGTGATTGAGTACCCCAAAGAAATATCCTAATCCTACTGCAGGCTGTAGTGATACTCTAGTTCGAATACCACTACATATACTCGACCTGCATGGGCCACCACTAAAAACGTGTCACGACCCGCACCCACTGTGAGGGTACGAGAACGTAACAACGCCCAGCCTACGCCGCAGTGTCGACGGTAGAACGCTGTCCTAGGTCAACATACATCTAACAATATCTATCTAAACAGTTTATACTCCCCGAATGGGGGTGACATAGCAGTAATAAACTCAATCACAACTAAGGAAGAGATAGCACGATATGAAATAGAACTCGAGGAAATAAATAGATGAAAAGTAGTCTAAGATAATCCCAGCAAATATCCAGAAGTACATGGTCTCAGATACAGAATGAAAGAATATACATCTCTGAACTCAGAATAAAGTCTAGCTTAATATGCCTCAAGGCTACATAAAAGAAACTAAGTCTCACTAATCTAATCTAGGCAAACTGGGTGATATCCTCAGCTAGAGCTGGGTCCTCCTGAGGGTCCAGCTCATAGGTGTCATCTAAGGCTTCCCCGTAGTAAGTATCCAGACCAGCCTCCTCCTCGTCCTCTGTAATATTTTCAACAGGTCCAGTCAGGACAGGAGCGAGCACAATACATCTCATGCAGTTCATATCATGTCAGGAAATATAAAGCAAGCAATAGAATAAGATACATGAAACGCTGTAAAAGATGTATATGAAAACAGGAGAGATATTTGATAACTGGAAATATATACATGATAAGTTAGAACTGTAAGTGACTAGTGATTTAGAGTACGAGATGGCATGTAATTGGCTTAGGTAGTACATGATAGAACATGGAAGTAACAGAGTGTACATGATGGGTAAATCACATGACCATTTATACTTACCCCTACCCACAATCAATACACAAGGATCTATTCAAGTTACGTTACGGACATGATGTTTTGGTTATACAAGAGACACATGGGCAAATCATGAGCGTACATGAAAGAACATGAGAGTACATGGACGTACATGTAAGAACATGAGAGAACATGAGTGTACATAAATAACGCAGAAGCAAGGAATAAATGATGTACATGAAACACATGTCATAAAGTATCCGATGCGCCCGCTAAGGGGGATAACATCGCAAGAAAAGATCCATATAGTACCAATCCGTGAAGATAACGTGATAGCATCAAGTAAAAGTAATCTAGAGCGAGAATATAAGTCGTGACAAGTATGAAACGATCAGAGAATGTACTCGCCTGGTATCTGAGTGTCCGATATGAAAGTACTGTCCGAGGAGTGGTGTCTGGCTCCTAATCAGAATAGCACAAGTCACAACAAGTCCAGAATAGTATAATGAAGTCCTAGTATGCATTCTACATGATTCTAGGTCAATCTAGGCCAAAGTCAACTCTTGGTCAACTCTGGAAGTCAAACTAGGTCATCCAAGTCTAAACTAGGCTATCAAGTCTAAACTAGTCTATACTAGGTCTAATAAAGCTATACTAGGTTAATCAAGACTAATCTAGGCAATGCCATGCCAAGCCTATCAACACACAACTCTACACAAGGTTATCTAGCCTATAGCCTACTAGACACATCTACCAAGATATCCTCTATAGCTAATCAATACACAAATGGTATATATATACATATATATTCCAATAGAATATACCCATATCCTATCTATACATATCACCACACAACCATATATAACATCTAGGCCTACATATGGAAATAACATAGAAAATATATATATATATATACATATACATATGGCTACCTATAGGTACACCACACATATCATCATATATGTATAATTCCTATATATATGTATCCACATATATCCATAATACATTGTATATATATTTAGGTATATATATACCTATACATTACACACACATACACATCTAGATATTCATACATAATATATATATATATACATATAGTTCAACATACACATATAGGCAACATTACCTATATTATATATGTATACACATTATACACATAAACTTAACTATATGAGACTAGGAATCTATAGAGAGAATGAGAGAGAGGGGGGCCTGTGTGTTAACATGATATGGTGTGTGTGTGTATAGACAGGGATTATATATTTACAGGAAATGTAAAACAGTGAAGGGACAGTGTATAAACTGCTGTGGGTATGTGTGTGTCCTGTAAAACAGTGTGCAATAGTGTGACTGGAAGATAGAGGGAAGGGTGTGTGTGTGAGTGTTAGAGTGTAGCTGTGTGTGTGAGAAGTGATATGAATATGAGGCTGTGTGTAGTGAACAAACAGGGAAGGAAATCAGTGAGTGTATAACAGTGTATGGCCATGTGTGTGTAGATGAAATTGTGTGTGACTTGTGACAGGTTATGAGTGCAAACAGTGAGCTAAAAGAGTGTGTGACTTGTGAGAGGAACATGTGTGCATATGAAGGGAAGAGGGGAGGACAGTGTGTGAGCTAACAGTACAATACATTCAATCTAGTCCACAGAAAACCACATGCCAGGCAAGGAGAGGAATTCAATCCAGGTTCTAAGATAACCAACATTGCAACAATACAAGGGAAATTTCTTATCAAATAAAAAGGGAGGAATGAAAATCAGTTCATAATTATGCATTCTCAGGTTGAAGAACTAATCTCAGTTTTATGACAGTTAAGAACAAAAATTCACATCAATACCAGTTTTTAGTTTGTAAAGAAACCAAAGCTCAGGTATTACATACATATACAACTTAAATTCAGTTTACAAACATGGAAAAAACTCAGAATTTCACACTACCACCTATCTAGATTTTAGTTTAACACAAAAACTCATCTCAGTTTTGAACATCCCAAAACCCCTTTTCATTCTCAGGAAAGAAGTCGATTTCAGTTTACAGTGATTCAAACTCAATTTTCAAATACTACTTTTATCTCAGGTTTTAGTCTACATTAAAACTCAAATTTTACAAATTAACTTAAGCAAGACACATTACCTAATCATGAACCTATTCTCAGATTTTATACCACACTAGAATTTATCCATTTCTCATGATAGGACTCAAAAGAAATTAGTTCACAAGGTCACAAAATCCAGTTTCAGTCCAAACCTTCAAATCTCAGTTTAGGGATATCAACATCAGTAAACATTTGAACTCAAACTAGTTTCACAGTCCCAAACTGAAATTTCAGGTTTGAGCCCAAAACCCCATCAATTCAAATCCAAATTTCAACCACAGTAAGGTAATATATAGGAGATTTGTCACGCCCCAGAACCAGAATCCTGGAGAACGGGGGCGGACACAGCCAGCTACGTATAATGAAATGGCAACCATTCCGCTATACGGTCACGGCTGTCTAGATATGTGAGGGTTATCTACAATCCAACAGTCTCCTAAGGTCATAAAATAGCCTGTTGTCTCAATCTCAACCAACTAGAAATAGTTCACAAGATGTCAGAGCATCAAATACATAAATATAAGGCGTCCCAAATATTACATATCGGATGATCATGAAGCTAGTCGTACAAAATGTAAGGACTAGCAAGAGTTCAGTCATACATGATCAACCCCCGGGGCTTGTCAATCATGTTACAGCCCGTAGGCAGACAATAAGTAAAGTGCAATACGAGCTAACACTTGCTCGTCGGCTAAACGCCTCAAAAGAATAATTCACAATTTACAGTGGGAGAACAAAAAGAAACCCACTCGATGCCCTGGTTACGCCTGGTGGTCACCATCGGGCTGGAAAGCAGGGAGATCCTTCGGTACTGCTCCGGTATCTGGCCATACAAAACCAGCTGGGTCAGACCCCAGAAAGAGCAAGTGCCACAAAGGAGGCTTCACTTAAGGACTAAAACCAGCAAATCATTAGCAATCAACAAGCAAGTAAGTAAAGGAGGATCGGGAGTTGTGCAGTACCAATGCACTCGTCTCGATCATAGGAAGACAGTAAGTAAATCATCATTGACATAAGGTAAATTGGAGAACATGCTAAATAAATAAAACTGGGCAATAAGTGAAGAGAAGACGAAGGTGCTATTCCGGGAGCCAGGTTACAATCCTTAAACCAAACAAGGACCGAGATTGTAACCCTTCGCCTGAACAGAACTTAGTCTCTGATCATTTATTGCTAAAGGTGACAATCATGCAGGGGAAAGATATCATGATAAAAGTGACAATGAAAAGTACAATACGCAATGGTAACAATCTGGGGTGACAATCGTGTACAAGCACTATAGTGACAATCGTTCAGTCATGTTGGTACAATCTGGCAATCAGTCACTTCTAGACGATGCTATACTGGACTAGACTTCATCCAATCAATCACGGCCAATCATTGCCTACGGCTTTCTACATTAACTAAGTAGGGTTATCACAATCCTAGTTACTAACAAGATGCAAGTGAGATTATCCCACAGCCACAAGCCCTGCAGCTAATCCAGGTTATCCAGGCATTTTTAGATTCATTAAGCCGTTATCAAGAATTATGTGCCCCACGCGACGGTGGGCTGGAAATGTACCCTACTCGTCGGCAGGCTACAAGTCCAAACAATTGCGGCCGGGATAACGGGATCGCCTGTAGCCGTGTCAATCTCGTCATGACTAATGTGTTATTCTAGTAGTTAACCTGAATCCGCCTTTTTAATAGGAACTCCTGACCGTGGTACTCAGGAGTCCCATCCTAGACATGATGCAAGACTGGACAAGTAGATTAATCAAGCAAGCAAGAAGAACCACCCACGGTGTCAAGACAAGTCAAGTCAAGAGTGCGCCGCCACGGGCCACTATCAAGTGAAGTCGAGTCATGCCAAGTCAAGTCAAGTTATCAAGTCATGTCAAGTCGGGAGTGCGCCACCACGGGCCACTATCAAGTGATCAGGTTACAAGTTAATCATGTTCAGTCACAAGTTACAAGATTCTATTTCAATTTACTGCCAAACTAAGAAGGATAACAAGAAACAAAATCCGAAGGTCCGTGCCAAGACGTGTTGGGCCTGGTCAAGTTGTGCATGTGAGCAATCAAAATCTCAAAAGCTCCAATCATATCAAAAGAAAACCAAGTTAAAAGCAGGCACCAAGGCACTAGGGGTGTAGGTGAACTAGGGTGTGCCAGGGAATAGGCACGCTAGAGTGCGCCTGGTGGCAGCACACTAGAGTGCGCCTAGGATCCAAGTGCACTGGAGTGCGCCTAAGCCGGAACCAACAAAGTGCGCCTAGTTGAGGGTGCAAGGGTCAAAGTGTGCCTAGGTCCAAGGGTCCAAGTGCGCCTAGGTAACTACGCGCTAAAATGCGCCTAGCCAGAAAAGTAGGCACAGTCCGCGCCTAGCCAGAAAAGTAGGCACAGTCCGCGCCTAGCCAGAAAAGTAGGCGCAGTGCGCTAAACAGCGCCTAGCCAGAAAAGTAGGCGCAGTGCGCTAAACAGCGCCTAGCCAGAAAAGTAGGCGCAGTGCGCTAAACAGCGCCTAGCCAGAAAAGTAGGCGCAGTGCGCTAAACAGCGCCTAGCCAGAAAAGTAGGCGCAGTGCGCTAAACAGCGCCTAGCCAGAAAAGTAGGCGCAGTGCGCTAAACAGCGCCTAGCCAGAAAAGTAGGCGCGCCTGGGGGTCGTCTTCCTCCTCAAGCCGAGGAGAAGAACCCATGGGTTCCAAAACTTTGGAACACCATAAGTCGGCCATCCAAGCTCCAAATCCGGACTTCCAAGGCTCTAACTTGGGTAAAATTCAATTCTCTTCAACATGGAACAATTAAAACATGAAAAGGAACAAGTTTTATAGATCAAATCTACCAAAATCCGAAAATACTTCCAACTTAGATCTACAAAATTCCAAGCTCCAAATGGAGAAAACCCAAGTTCTAATGTTGCTCAAGATGAGCTAATAAAACTATTGGACAAATAAAATATAGCCCTCAAGTGATAGCAAGGTGCAACTTGCCTAGGTTGGTGGTGGTGGAGGAGAGGAAGAAGCTTGAGGAAGAAGATGAAGAAAAATAATGAGGAGAGAGAGAGGGAAGTTGATATATATAGTGGGGGTGGGGTTGGTTCTTCATGACAAACCAAAATAGACCAAGCCCAAAATAAACCAAGGTGAACCAAGTCAAGGCCAATAAACCCTCTCTCTAGCAATCTAAACCAAATGAACCATGAACTAAACCAAGCCTCACTAACCCAGAAATAAACCAGTAAACCATAAAACCATTTGAACTATCAATGCCAATAAAACAAGCCAATGCAAAATAAACCAAGATAATTAATCATGACTAAATAAAATATGGGTCCAAAACACGTATACGTACACTAAATATGTATCACGAATTTGGGACATCACATCCTACCCACCATAAAAGAATTCCGTCCTCGGAATTTAATCAAGAGGCTAGAGATGTACGGGGAGCTATTCTATCACAGGCAATCTACCACTACCAATCAATCATACAATCATTCATGCAAGCAAGGATTCGAAGCGTAAGGCATAAGGAAGATATTACACCTTACGAGTCAAACCAGCCGGGATGACCTGATCAGATATCATCCTCATGCTCCCAAGTTTGACTCTCCCAAAGAGGGATGGCTCTAAGCAACACGGACTGAACTGATAGTCTTGCGCTTGAGGTCTCTCTCTTTGGTCGAACATGAACACGGGCCTCTCCTCATACGAATAGTCACGGTTATTGGTACCAACCTTTTCGAATGATCTAGGACATGGCCCGAGCCCGGGATGTTCCGTCGCAATTGGGATACAAGAAATACGTCATGCATCCCGCATAATGACGGTAGAAAAGCAAGATGAGAGGACACATATACCTCTCGGACGATTCTGGACCTGAGCCTGGGCTAGGGCAAACTGCTGCGGGTTCTGTTGCTGGAAAGTCTGAGCCTGAGTCGGCAATGGCCTCGGGTACAGGAACTGCTGTTGCTGGTGAACTGGAGCTGGTACTGGTGCTGGTCCCCTAACCGAGGGACTAGATACTGTCGATGCTGAATCAACTCTGAATGGGCAGGACCCCACCCTATGGTCTGGTGCTCCACACAATAAACATAATCCCAATGCCTTGCGACACTCTGCTACCACGTGTCCAGGCTTTCCACAATAAGTACAGCCTACGGCGGAAGACTGCGCTTGCTTCTGTTTCTGCTGAGGGTACGTCGGGGTTGAGTGCTGGTCCGTCGTAACTGAATCTGCTCGCCTCGGAGCTCCAATAGTCAAAGCCCTAGCTGCCGGGACTGGTGCCGAAGACTGGGTCACCCGGCCATGAGACCGCTTCCGTCCTCCGGTCCTGTCAACTATTCTCTGGGAGGTATACTCATGCCTCCTTGCTGCTCTCAATACCGTATCAAAAGTCTCATGCTCAAACTGCTCGACTGCCAACAAGATCTCCAAATGCAGCCCCTGCTGGAACCGCTGGGCCCTATCATACTCGGTTGCCACCAAGGTGGGAGCAAACCGACTAAGTCTAGAAAACTCCGATGCATAACTGTCAACTGTTCTGCCTCCTTGCTTCAAGTTGGCGAACCTCGTCTGTAGATCGTACCGAGCCACAGCATCAAAATACTTAGTCTGGAATCTCTCTCTGAATACTGCCCATGAAATAGGGGCCACTAATCCTTCGGCCTGCGCTGCCCACCAGCTACGGGCAAGATCCAATAACTGTAGGCGCACAACGGCTACCTTCTCATCTTCCGGGGTCTTGGCTGCCTCTAGAATGACTTTAATATCCTGGAGCCATGCATCTGCAACGATCGCATCTCCACTACCGTCGAAGAATGGAGGGTTCAAACGCTTGAAACTGTTCGCTGCACGGTTTTCTGGATGACCGCCTCTATTCAGAGCATCTTCCACTGCCTGGTGCAATGCATCACCTCGACGATCTTGGGAAGCTAACAATGTCCTGATGAGACCTACCAAGGTACCATCATCCGGCCCTGCAGACTGAACTGGCTGAACTGGATCCCCGGTAGGGATGACTCGGGAGGCTGCTCCTGAGTGCTGAACCTGATCTTCTGGTTGCTGCTGGTCCACGGGAGGCGCTCCGCCTTGCTGATCGGTAGGACCAGGAACAATGCCACTGAAGAAGACGACATGGGAACAATAAGGAGGGACCAGGACAGATCAACGAGTACAAGCATGTGATCAGGACAAGGATTTCAGGAATCAAGAGGATACGAGTGGAGATCAAGGACGAGTATTGATTGAGACATCCATTCGGTAAACCCTCACATTTCTTGATTGACAAGACCTGCATGGGCCACCACTTAAACCATGTCACGCCCCAAAACCAGAATCCTGGAGAACGGGGGCGGACACAGCCAGCTACGTATAATGAAATGGCAACCATTCCGCTATACGGTCACGGCTGTCTAGATATGTGAGGGTTATCTACAATCCAACAGTCTCCTAAGGTCATAAAATAGCCTGTTGTCTCAATCTCAACCAACTAGAAATAGTTCACAAGATGTCAGAGCATCAAATACATAAATATAAGACGTCCCAAATATTACATATCGGATGATCATGAAGCTAGTCGTACAAAATGTAAGGACTAGCAAGAGTTCAGTCATACATGATCAACCCTCGGGGCTTGTCAATCATGTTACAGCCCGTAGGCAGACAATAAGTAAAGTGCAATACGAGCTAACACTTGCTCGTCGGCTAAACGCCTCAAAAGAATAATTCACAATATACATTGGGAGAACAAAAAGAAACCCACTCGATGCCCTGGTTACGCCTGGTGGTCACCATCGGGCTGGAAAGCAGGGAGATCCTTCGGTACTGCTCCGGTATCTGGCCATACAAAACCAGCTGGGTCAGACCCCAGAAAGAGCAAGTGCCACAAAGGAGGCTTCACTTAAGGACTAAAACCAGCAAATCATTAGCAATCAACAAGCAAGTAAGTAAAGGAGGATCGGGAGTTGTGCAGTACCAATGCACTCGTCCCGATCATAGGAAGACAGTAAGTAAATCATCATTGACATAAGGTAAATTGGAGAACATGCTAAATAAATAAAACTGGGCAATAAGTGAAGAGAAGACGAAGGTGCTATTCCGGGAGCCAGGTTACAATCCTTAAACCAAACAAGGACCGAGATTGTAACCCTTCGCCTGAACAGAACTTAGTCTCTGATCATTTATTGCTAAAGGTGACAATCATGCAGGGGAAAGATATCATGATAAAAGTGACAATGAAAAGTACAATACGCAATGGTGACAATCTGGGGTGACAATCGTGTACAAGCACTATAGTGACAATCGTTCAGTCATGTTGGTACAATCTGGCAATCAGTCACTTCTAGACGATGCTATACTGGACTAGACTTCATCCAATCAATCACGGCCAATCATTGCCTACGGCTTTCTACATTAACTAACTAGGGTTATCACAATCCTAGTTACTAACAAGATGCAAGTGAGATTATCCCACAGCCACAAGCCCTGCAGCTAATCCAGGTTATCCAGGCATTTTTAGATTCATTAAGCCGTTATCAAGAATTATGTGCCCCACGCGACGGTGGGCTAGAAATGTGCCCTACTCGTCGGCAGGCTACAAGTCCAAACAATTACGGCCGGGATAACGGGATCGCCTGTAGCCGTGTCAATCTCGTCATGACTAATGTGTTATTCTAGTAGTTAACCTGAATCCGCCTTTTTAATAGGAACTCCTGACCGTGGTACTCAGGAGTCCCATCCTAGACATGATGCAAGACTGGACAAGTAGATTAATCAAGCAAGCAAAAAGAACCACCCACGGTGTCAAGACAAGTCAAGTCAAGAGTGCGCCGCCACGGGCCACTATCAAGTGAAGTCGAGTCATGCCAAGTCAAGTCAAGTTATCAAGTCATGTCAAGTCGGGAGTGCGCCACCACGGGCCACTATCAAGTGATCAGGTTACAAGTTAATCATGTTCAGTCATAAGTTACAAGATTCTATTTCAATTTACTGCCAAACTAAGAAGGATAACAAGAAACAAAATCCGAAGGTCCGTGCCAAGACGTGTTGGGCCTGGTCAAGTTGTGCATGTGAGCAATCAAAATCTCAAAAGCTCCAATCATATCAAAAGAAAACCAAGTTAAAAGCAGGCACCAAGGCACTAGGGGTGTAGGTGAACTAGGGTGTGCCAGGTTATAGGCACGCTAGAGTGCGCCTGGTGGCAGCACACTAGAGTGCGCCTAGGATCCAAGTGCACTGGAGTGCGCCTAAGCCGGAACCAACAAAGTGCGCCTAGTTGAGGGTGCAAGGGTCAAAGTGTGCCTAGGTCCAAGGGTCCAAGTGCGCCTAGGTAACTACGCGCTAAAATGCGCCTAGCCAGAAAAGTAGGCACAGTCCGCGCCTAGCCAGAAAAGTAGGCACAGTCCGCGCCTAGCCAGAAAAGTAGGCGTAGTGCGCTAAACAGCGCCTAGCCAGAAAAGTAGGCGCAGTGCGCTAAACAGCGCCTAGCCAGAAAAGTAGGCGCAGTGCGCTAAACAGCGCCTAGCCAGAAAAGTAGGCGCAGTGCGCTAAACAGCGTCTAGCCAGAAAAGTAGGCGCAGTGCGCTAAACAGCGCCTAGCCAGAAAAGTAGGCGCAGTGCGCTAAACAGCGCCTAGCCAGAAAAGTAGGCGCAGTGCGCTAAACAGCGCCTAGCCAGAAAAGTAGGCGCGCCTGGGGGTCGTCTTCCTCCTCAAGCCGAGGAGAAGAACCCATGGGTTCCAAAACTTTGGAACACCATAAGTCGGCCATCCAAGCTCCAAATCCGGACTTCCAAGGCTCTAACTTGGGTAAAATTCAATTCTCTTCAACATGGAACAATTAAAACATGAAAAGGAACAAGTTTTATAGATCAAATCTACCAAAATTCGAAAATACTTCCAACTTAGATCTACAAAATTCCAAGCTCCAAATGGAGAAAACCCAAGTTCTAATGTTGCTCAAGATGAGCTAATAAAACTATTGGACAAATAAAATATAGCCCTCAAGTGATAGCAAGGTGCAACTTGCCTAGGTTGGTGGTGGTGGAGGAGAGGAAGAAGCTTGAGGAAGAAGATGAAGAAAAATAATGAGGAGAGAGAGAGGGAAGTTGATATATATAGTGGGGGTGGGGTTGGTTCTTCATGACAAACCAAAATAGACCAAGCCCAAAATAAACCAAGGTGAACCAAGTCAAGGCCAATAAACCCTCTCTCTAGCAATCTAAACCAAATGAACCATGAACTAAACCAAGCCTCACTAACCCAGAAATAAACCAGTAAACCATAAAACCATTTGAACTATCAATGCCAATAAAACAAGCCAATGCAAAATAAACCAAGATAATTAATCATGACTAAATAAAATATGGGTCCAAAACACGTATACGTACACTAAATACGTATCACGAATTTGGGACATCACAAGATTAGATTAGAGCTTATAAAACATACATTTAACAGTATAAAACGAGATTAATTGATGTTCAAGTTTAGTAACAAAACTGGAAAAATTTAGGTTTCAATACACCATTTCAGAAATTGGAAGAAAGGAGAAATGATTAACAAAATTAATCTAAAATAACAAATCAAAGGTTGGTAACTTAATTATACAATGCATACATGTTATATGGGGTGTTTGTGTCTATACTAGAGGACACAAACGTGTCCAAACACGAATAAACACAAAATAGTGTACTCACAGACACTGTGTAGACCACAGGCTCGTACGTGTGTGCACGCGTGTCGTGCACATGACACGGGGCACTACTGTGTCTCGTGTTCATGTCAGTAGGTACTTCTAGTGTCCAGCTAAGTGTCCAAACACCTGCACTGAGTCCTAGGGTGTCGTGTCCACAGAAATAGGGCCGTATCAGTGTCGAAAAACTCAGCCTGGGATTGACAGTGGCGATCAGTACACTGTCCAGAAATCCTTCGACACGCCACGTGGGCCCACGAAATTTAACACATGGCATGTCAGTGGGTGCCCCGAGACTCCTCCAAAGTCTCGTGTCAAGACTCGCCGTGTCGTGTCCGCTACAGGCCCCGAGTAGCAGGGGAATACTGTAGCGCGCGTGCGAGCGTGTGCACGCACGTGTCCAAGCCAAGAATCTGACTCAAACCGACACTAATATTACCACATAAGAACAGGGATCAATAAACAAGATTAAAACTAAATTTCCTATTTAAAAACATTGCACAACCAAGATCGAAATGCCCTCAGTGGCATTTCGACAAACACCTAGGCTACAGTCATGATACGTGTCCAAATGGACACGAAACTTAGGATACCCGACACAAAACCTATACTGATGCTTAGGGGACTCCTAGGGCTCCCTAATGATGAAGACAAAATGAAATTTCATGGAAATTTGAGGGAGTTACCTAAGCTTGAACCTTCAAGAAAAATCACTATTCAAATGCTCTCCTCTTGATGTCCCAATCCACCAATATCACCACAAACTGACATGGAATATTAATGACAGCAAAAATAGATAGATTAGGATCTAATAGAAAAGATTTGAATGGAAAAGGAAGAGGAATGGAATTTTAGGGATTTATTGAATAGGAACAAACCTTTCCTTCTAGACTTGAGCTTTCCTAAGAAGGAGGCAACCCTAAACTAAGAGAGTATAAATAGGGTGGTGTTCCCAAGAAGGATATGGTGGCTGGCCAATAATGTCTAGGGCTTAGGGTTTTGTTATTGTTTGGGCTTTGGACCAAGTTAGCTAGTCCTATCAAGTTTAGTCACAAAATGACTTGTGAAACCACAAGCCATTTATCAAAACACTTGATTCCTAAATTCCTAATTAAATTTCTAATGAATCAATAACTACTGACTTGAGTCATACTAAGTTAGACTAGGGTCACTTGACCTAACCAAGCCCAACTAACTAGGGTTAGCTCCTAGGTTGGTCTACAAGGGCTAAAACTAGTCAAAAATCAAACTAGTCCAAATAAATCCAAAATAATTCCTAAAAATTCCCATAAATTCTAATTAATACTAATAATTTAAATAATAATTAATAATCCCAAATAATTCTTAAAATTATAAAAATGACTAAAATATCCCTCAGTCTGGAAATGAACACTAGCAAGGCACCAAATCATAAGTCATGAATTTAAATAGTTTAAAAATCACTAAAAATCATAACATGAAATAAATACCATTAAATAATAATTATAATTACAAAATTTTAAAATTACCCTCTTCTGGAAAACTGGGTGTTACAGAAGGTGAAGCAGATTCAGAAGCATCTTCAGGCTGCACATGATAGATAGAAGCATTGGACAGATGCACACCGTCGACCTTTGGAAATCAATAAAGGCGATCATGTGTTCTTGTGGATATCACCGGCTCGAGGTACCATCCGATTTGGCAGCAAAGAGAAGCTGAGTTTGAGGTACATCAACCATTACGATATTCTAGAGCGAGTTAGCGAAGTGACTTATCATCTTCCATTACCCCCATCACTAGAGGGTGTGCATGATGTATTCTATGTATCTTAGTTGAGAAGGTATATGGCAGACCCTAATCATGTGCTTAAACATTCTAAGATTACAGTGGGTCCGAGTCTATCTTATGAAGAGCAGTCGGTTGGGATTCTTGACCACAGTGAGAAAGTGCTGAGAGTCCAGTCGATTAGACTTATCTGAGTTGCTTGGAAGCATCATTCACTAGACGATTCTATTTGGGAGCAAAAATTTTTATGAGAGATCAAGGTACGAATTTTTAGATTGCATTTTTTTTATCTTGCTTTTCTATGTATTATTATATTTAATTTCGAGGATAAAGTTATTTTTAGGAGGCTAGAATGTAAAATCCATCAATTTTTAAATAAATAAATTAACTAATATGATACATTTTGAGTATTTTTAAATATTATTTTTATTATATAAATAACCTTAGCCATGATTGAGTTGGGTTATGCATATCGACTAGAAATTATGGCATGGCTAGTGTAGTCATGTGCCATGACTAATATATTAGCCATGGTAGGAATGACAAAACTATATTTGTGACCGTTGTATGGAAATAAGTCATGTCTTAAACCATATAGTTGGCTTAAATAATTATTTTTAGTAGCTTTTGACTTTTTAGGAGACCCGGATGTACCGAAGTAGTTCAAACTTGACCTGAACTAAACCCAAACATATGTAAGCATGTAGTGCAACGAAAAACCTTTATATTACACACACAAACACACAAATATATATATATATATATATATATATATATATATATATATATATATATATATATATATATATATATATATATATATATATATATATTGAAGCAATGGGTACTTGTGGCGAACTCGCCTCCACTGAGGCTCGAACTGCCGACCACTTGGGTCGCATGCATCTCTCTTAACCACTAGGCTAGAGGTCACTTGCTTATATATATATATATATATATATATATATATATATATATATATATATATATATATATATATATATATATATATATATATATATATATATATATATGCCAATGGCACGCGGTCTAAGCGGTAAGAACGTTGGCATATTGGGGGGAGGTCTCAAGATCGAGCCCCAACAGGGGCGGCTGGGTTACGTTTGTCTACGGCCCCCGGGCCAAAGCCGGCTGGGTGGCTTTAGTCCACGGGCTTTGGTTTAAAAAAAGAATATATATAAGTTCCTCGAATGATACTCCGGGACTATAAAACCGATTCGACCTAGGGTGAACATAGTGCAAAAGTAGTAGTACCGGTATCTCGGGACTTTCAGTGAGGCTAGCCACCTGCGTTGTAAAGAAAATCGAGTACCATTTATTGTCAAGACAGCTCGTGTCACCCTCATTTTTCCGTATTTCCCGTATTTCGTATTTATATTCGTATCTGGATTTTGGCATGTATTTTTATTTTTCTCAACTTGTGGAATTTCGGTATTTCTCGTATTTTGGGTTTTGTCCTGGCTCGGTTTTAATTGGTTTTGGGTTGGTTTGGTTTGATTTAATGAGTATTGGATCACCATAGCCTATGCTCCACCCTCAACACACCACATCCCACCCTCTTTAAAACTCCACCAATATTTTCTCTCTCCTCATAACCACCATTTATTTCCTTCTTCTTCTTCTCCTTCCTCTACACAACTCTCCCAACCCTAGGCAAGTGTACCTTGCCACTACATGAGAACCCTATTTTCTTGGTCCATTAGCTAGATTAGGACATGGTGATCAACATTAGTTCTTGGCTTTTTGTGATTTGGTGTCTCCATTGCTCTAGATCTAAGTTTTTCCTATTTTCGGATTTTGCATGGTTTGATCTATTTTAGTTGGATGTTTATGGGTTTTGATGTTTCCATGTGGTAGATCTTTCAGTTTCACTCCAGTTGGAACTTTGGAAATCCGAATTTGGAGTTCGGATGGCCAAGTTCTGAACTTTTGAAGCTTTGGGTTCATCCATGGTGTTCTTGCTGTTTGGAGAAGACAGTGAGCAGTGTGCAGAGCTTCTTAGCTTACGCCACTGAGTCTTGGATACGCTTTCTATTGGAAGCGTGTCTCCTGCGTGCGTGCTTTTGTGCGTACGCAGACTTGAGCGTGCATGACTTTTCATGTACGCTGCTCCCTTGAGCGTGCGTGACCTTTCATGTACGCTGCTTCCCTTGAGCGTGCGTGACTTTTCATGTATGTTGCTCCCTTGAGCGTGCGTGACTTTTCATGTACGCTGCTTCCTTGAGCGTACGTGACTTTTCATGAACGCTGCTCCCTGGAGCGTGCGTGACTTTTCATGTACGCTGCTTTCCTTGAGCGTGCGTGACTTTTCATGTACGCTGCTTTCCTTGAGCGTGCGTGACTTTTCATGTACGCTGCTTCCTTGGAGCGTGCATGACTTTTCATGTACGCTGCTTCCCTTGAGCGTGCGTGACTTTTCATGTACGCTGCTTCCCTGGAGCGTGCGTGACTTTTCATGTACGTTGCTTTCCTGGAGCGTGCGTGACTTTTCATATACGCCTGCGTGCGTGACTTTTGTGTACGCTGCCCCCTGACCCCTTGCTTAACCCATTGGCTCTTGGAGTTTTGGTCTTAATTCTTTAAGCTTTGCTCTTCTATAGCCCTGTATATTATTATTTTATTAGATATTTTACGTCCATTTTATATCCTTATGCATTTTGTCATGAACTAGATAATCACGAATTTACTTGATATGTTTGGACACGATAATTGAGCGTGACCTGACAGTGACCCGTAGTGGTGCACTCCTGACATGACTAACCTGACATGACATGATAGTGGCCCGTCGTGGCGCACTCCTGACTAGTACACTTGATATGATAACCTGACCTGATATATCTTGAATAGTTGTTGCGACGGCTACCTGATATGACATGACTTGTATAATTAATTCTGACACCGTGGGCGATTGTGCTTGTACAAATAATCCAGTCATGTCTTGTATCATGTCTAGGAGGGGACTCCTGAGTACCACGGTCAGGAGTACCTACGGAATTGGACTAAGGTTAATAATTAGTATAATTTACTAGTCATGAAGAGATGTTCTCCAGTTACAGGCGATTCCGTTATCCCGGCCACAAATGATTGGACTTGTAGCCTGCCGACGAGTAGGGCACATTTCCAGCCCACTGTTATGTGGGGCACCCACCATTGTCACTTAAATGATTGAACTCTATTTGTCACTATAATGCATTGTACTCTCTAGATTGTCACTATAATAATTGCTTGGATAACCTGGATAGCGACAGGGCCTGTAACTACTTGGAGCATCTCATTGCATCTTGCTAGTAACTAGGATTGTGATAACCCTAGTTAGTTAATATAGAAAGCCGTAGGCAATGATTGGCCGTGATTGCTTGGATGGAGTCTGGTCCAGTATAGTATTGTCTAGAATTGATTGATTGTAGGATTGTACCAGAATGATTGAGGGATTGTCACTCTAGATTGTCACTATAATGATTGTCACTCCAGATTGTTACTTGACCTGATTTCTTATTTTTATTTTGCCGATAAATGGTGAGAGAAACCAAGTTTCGTTCAGACGAAGGGTTACAACCCCGGTCCTTGTTTGGTTTACGGGTTGTAACCTAGCTATCTGAATAGTCCCATGGTTATCTCATCGTATATCATCCTGATATGCTTTTCCATATGTCCTGTCTTTTAGTGATTCTATGCAAGATTGTCTTTTATAATTACCCATCATACTTTTTCTTAAATTACTGTCTCTTATTATGTAATTATATTATTGTGCTAATTGCTAGCTTTGGTTCTTATTTTGTGGCCTCCTTTGTGGCACTTGCTCTTCCTGGGGTCTGACCCAGCTGGTTTTGTATGGCCAGATACCGGAGCAGCAGCAAAGGATCTACCTGTCTTCCAGCCCGATGGTGGTCACCAGGCGTAACCAGGGCATCGAGTGGGTTTCTTTTGTTCTTCCACTGTAATATTATAAATTATTCTTTTGAGGCGTTTAGCCGACGAGCAAGTGTTAGCTCGATTGTACTTACTTACTGTCTGCCTACGGGCTGTAACATAATTGACAAGCCCCGGGGGTTGATCATGTATGACTGAACTCTTGCTAGTCCTCACATTTTGTAACGACTAGCTTCATGATCATCTGGATATGTAATATTTGGGACGCCTTACAATTGTATATTGGAGATCTGATATCTTGTGATTATTATTAGTTGGTTGAGATTGAGACAATAGGCTATTTTATGACCTTAAGAGACTGATAGATTGTAGTGAAACCCTCACATATCTAGACAGCCATGACCATATAGCGGTGTGGATCCCATTCCGTTATACGTAGCTGACTATGTCTGCCTCCGCTCTCCAGTATTCTGGTTCTGGGGCGTGACATGGTTTAAGTGGTGGCCCATGCAGGTCTTATCAATCAAGAAATGTGAGGGTTTACCGAATAGATGTCTCAATCAGTATTCGCCCTTGATCTTTGCCCGTATTTTCAAATCCCTGAAATTCTTGCCCTGATTACATGCTTGTATCGTTGATCTGTCCTGGTCCTTCCTTATTGTTTCCCTGTGTCGTCTTCCTCAGCGGCACTGCACCTGACCCTGCCGATCAGCAAGGAGGAGCACCTTCCGTGGACCAGCAGCAACCAAAAGATCAGGCCCAGCACTCAGGAGCAGCCTCCCGAGTCGTACCTACTGGAGGAGAGCCGCCAGTTCAGCCAGTCCAGTCTGCAGATCCTGATGATGGCACTTTGGTGGGTCTCATCATATCATTGTTAGCTTCCCAAGATCGTAGAGGCGATGCTTTGCACCAGGCAGTGGAAGATGCTCTGAATAGAAGTGGTCCCCAAGGGAACAGTACGGTCAACAGTTTCAAGCGCCTGAACCCTCCCTTCTTCGATGGCAGCGAGGATGCCATTGCTGCCGATGCTTGGCTACAAGATATAGAGGTGATTCTCGAAGCCGCGAAGACTCCAGAAGACGAGAAGGTGGCTGTGGTATGCCTACAGTTATTGGATCTAGCCCGCAGTTGGTGGGCCGCACAAGCAGTGGGATTGACAACACCTGTCCCCTGGGCAGTGTTCAGCGAAAAGTTCCAGACCAAGTATTATGATACAGTGGCTCGGTATGACTTACAGACCAGGTTCAATAATCTTAAGCAGATGGGGAGGACGGTCGACGGATATGCGGCCGAGTTTTCCAGACTCAGTCGGTTTACTCCCACCTTGGTGGCAACCGAGTTTGACAGAGCGCAGAGGTTCCAGCAGGGACTTCACCTAGAGATTATATTGGCAGTAGAACAGTTCGAGCATCAGACCTATGATGCGGTGTTGTGAGCAGCAAGGAGGCACGAGTATACCTCCCAGAGAATAGTGGACAGGACTGGAGGTCGAAAGCGGTCCCATAGTCAGATGAATCAGTCTTCAGCACCAGCCCCGGCAGCTAGGGCTTTGACTATTGGAACTCCGAGGCAAGCAACCTCAGTTACGTCGGTCCAGTACTCGACTCCAACGTACCCTCAGTAGAAACAGAAGCAAGCACAGTCTTCCGCCGTAGGCTGTTCTTATTGTGGGAAGCCTGGACACGTGGTAGCGGAGTGTCACAAGGCGTTGGGATTGTGTTTATTGTGTGGAGCATCGGATCATAGGGTAGGGTCCTGTCCTTTCAGAGTTGATTCAGCATCGACAGTATCTAGTCCCTCGGTCAGGGGACCAGCACCAACACCAGTACCAGCTCCAATTCACCAGCAACAGCAGTTCCTGTTCCCGAGGCCATTGTCGACTCAGGCCCGGACTTTCCAGCAACAGAACCCACGGTAGTTTGCCCTAGCCCAGGCTCAGGTTCAGAATCGACCGAGAGGTATATGTGTCCTCTCATCTTGCTTTTCTATCGCCATTATGCGGGGTGCGTGACGTATTTCATGTATCCTAATTACAATGGTACATCCCGGACCCGAGCCATATCCTAGGTCATTCAAAACTGGTTATTGGTACCAACCTTTTCGTATGAGGATAGGCCCGTGTCCCTGTTTGACCAAGGGGAGAGACCTCAAGCGCAAGACTATTAGTTTAGTTTATGTTGCTTGAGTTCATCGCTCCTTGGAAGAGTTAAACGTGGGAGTGTGAGGATGATATCCGATCACGTTATCCCTACCTGTTTGACTCGTGAGGTATAATGTCTTCCTTATGCCTTACGTTTTCCCTTTCTTGCTTGCATTGTATGATTGTATGATTGAATTGCTTAGTGTAGCTTGCCTGTGCTTAGTATAGCTTATCGTAATAATCTCTAGCTTCTTGATTAAATTTCGAGGACGAAATTCTTTTAAGGTGGGTAGAGTTGTTACCCTTATTTTTCCGTATTTCCCGTATTTCGTATTTATATTCGTATCTGGATTTTGGCATATATTTTTATTTTTCTCGACTTGTGGAATTTCGGTATTTCTCGTATTTTGGGTTTTGTCCTGGCTCGGTTTTAATTGGTTTTGGGTTGGTTTGGTTTAATTTAATGAGTATTGGATCACCATAGCCTATGCTCCACCCTCAACACACCACATCCCACCCTCTTTAAAACTCTACCAACATTTTCTCTCTCCTCATAACCACCATTTATTTCCTTCTTCTTCTTCTTCTCCTTCCTCTACACAACTCTCCCAACCCTAGGCAAGTGTACCTTGCCACTACATGAGAACCCTATTTTCTTGGTCCAGTAGCTAGATTAGGACATGGTGATCAACATTAGTTCTTGGCTTTTTGTGATTTGGTGTCTCCATTGCTCTAGATCTAAGTTTTTTCTATTTTCGGATTTTGCATGGTTTGATCTATTTTAGTTGGATGTTTATGGGTTTTGATGTTTCCATGTGGTAGAGCTTTCAGTTTCACTCCAGTTGGAACTTTAGAAATCCGGATTTGGAGTTCGGATGGCCAAGTTCTGAACTTTTGAAGCTTTGGGTTCATCCATGGTGTTCTTGCTGTTTGGAGAAGACAGTGAGCAGTGTGCAGAGCTTCTTAGCTTACGCCACTGAGTCTTGGATACGCTTTCTGTTGGAAGCGTGTCTCCTGCGTGCGTACTTTTGTGCGTACGCAGACTTGAGCGTGCGTGACTTTTCATGTACGCTGCTCCCTTGAGCGTGTGTGACCTTTCATGTACGCTGCTTCCCTTGAGCGTGCGTGACTTTTCATGTACGCTGCTCCCTTGAGCGTACGTGACTTTTCATGTACGCTACTCCCTAAAGCATGCGTGACTTTTCATGAACGCTGCTCCCTGGAGCGTGCGTGACTTTTCATGTACGCTGCTTTCCTTGAGCATGACTTTTCATGTACGCTGCTTTCCTTGAGCGTGCGTGACTTTTTATGTACGCTGCTTCCTTGGAGCGTGCGTGACTTTTCATGTACGCTGCTTCCCTGGAGCGTGCGTGACTTTTCATGTACGCCTGCGTGCGTGACTTTTGTGTACGCTGCCCCCTGACCCCTTGCTTAACCCATTGGCACTTGGAGTTTTGGTCTTAATTCTTTAAGCTTTGCTCTTCTATAGCCCTGTATATTATTATTTTATTAGATATTTTACGTCCATTTTATATCCTTACGCCTTTTGTCATGAACTGGATAATCACGAATTTACTTGATATGTTTGGACACGATAATTGAGCGTGACCTGACAGTGACCCGTAGTGGTGCACTCCTGACATAACTAACCTGACATGACATGATAGTGGCCCGTCGTGGCACACTCCTGACTAGTACACTTGATATGATAACCTGACCTGATATATCTTGAATAGCTGTTGCGACGGCTACCTGACATGACATGACCTGTATAATTAATCCTGACACCGTAGGTGATTGTACTTGTACAAATAATCCAGTCATGTCTTGTATCATATCTAGGAGGGGACTCCTGAGTACCACGGTGTGGAGTACCTACGGAATTGGACTAAGGTTAATAATTAGTATAATTCACTAGTCATAAAGAGATGTTCTCCAGTTACAGGCGATCCCGTTATCCCGGCCGCAAATGATTGGACTTGTAGCCTGTCGACGAGTAGGGCACATTTCCAGCCCACTGTTATGTAGGGCACCCACCATTGTCACTTAAATGATTGAACTCTATTGTCACTATAATGCATTGTACTCTCTAGATTGTCACTATAATGATTGCCTGGATAACCTGGATAGCGGCAGGGCCTGTGACTACTTGGAGCATCTTATTGCATCTTGCTAGTAACTAGGATTGTGATAACCCTAGTTAGTTAATATAGAAAGCCGTAGGCAATGATTGGCCGTGATTGCTTGGATGGAGTCTGGTCCAGTATAGTATTGTCTAGAATTGATTGATTGTAGGATTGTACCAGAATGATTGAGGGATTGTCACTCCAGATTGTCATTATAATGATTGTCACTCCAGATTGTTACTTGACCTGATTTCTTATTTTTATCTTGCCGATAAATGGTGAGAGAAACCAAGTTCCGTTCAGACGAAGGGTTACAACCCCGGTCCTTGTTTGGTTTACGGGTTGTAACCTAGCTATCTGAATAGTCCCATGGTTATCTCATCGTATATCATCCTGATATGCTTTTCCATATGTCCTGTCTTTTAGTGATTCTATGCAAGATTGTCTTTCACAGTTATCCATCATGCTTTTTCTTAAATTACTGTCTCTTATTATGTAATTATATTATTGTGCTAATTGCTGGCTTTGGTTCTTATTTTGTGGCCTCCTTTGTGGCACTTGCTCTTCCTGGGGTCTGACCCAGCTGGTTTTGTATGGCCAGATACCGGAGCAGCAGCAAAGGATCTACCTGTCTTCCAGCCCGATGGTGGTCACCAGGCGTAACCAGGGCATCGAGTGGGTTTCTTTTGTTCTTCCACTGTAATATTATAAATTATTCTTTTGAGGCGTTTAGCCGACGAGCAAGTGTTAGCTCGATTGTACTTACTTACTGTCTGCCTACGGGCTGTAACATGATTGACAAGCCCCGGGGGTTGATCATGTATGACTGAACTCTTACTAGTCCTCACATTTTGTAACGACTAGCTTCATGATCATCTGATGTTTGGGACGCCTTACAATTGTATATTTGGAGATCTAATATCTTGTGATTATTATTAGTTGGTTGAGATTGAGACAATAGGCTATTTTATGACCTTAAGAGACTGATGGATTGTAGTAAAACCCTCACATATCTAGACAGCCGTGACCGTATAGCGGTGTGGATCCCATTCCGTTATACGTAGCTGGCTATGTCTTCCCCCGCTCTCCAGTATTCTGGTTCTGGGGCGTGACAGCTCGTAGCTGGTGACCTTCACATACACATGATGCATGCTAATGATCTTATGCATGCAGCGTAAGTTATTACTCATATACAGGGAAGGATATCAGCTATTGGTTAGAATCACCTGAATGGTGACAAATACGATATGATGAATATGACGTTGTTCCTAACAATGTGTTATGCAGGAAAAGTAACTATTATAAATATATTGGGATGGCTAAACGACCGTAGGTAAGAATCACTAAAGGGTGATAACATATATGGTTTATATTCTGCTGCTATGAGAAATACATGCTTTACATTTTTGCCATATATGAACTGCTAATTGACCCTAAGGAAACAGAAAGAGCACTTTTAATAATATTCCTATCACATGATTACTTAGTGTTGTCTTCTTAGGTGAGTTGGGCCAACATCGCTTACCAGCACACAATAATGTACTGACCCACGAAAGGGCATAATATATGGAATAGTGTAAATCACTTGCACCAGCGAGATTGTAAGTCAAGTCGGCACAGCCAGTTGTAAGACAATTCAGCAAGTCAAATATAAGCCTAGATGGCAAGTGTTTCAGTTGGCTATCAAGAGTATTTTGAGTTGTGTTGTAAGCTTTGTATTCTGCTGCAAGCCTTGTACTTCATTTCAATTATCAATAAAGAGAACATATTTTTAGTACCTTATTGTGACTTCAAGTTATCTGCTTAGTTCCACTACATTGTCATTGTTTTCTGAGAAATATTATGAACTGTAATGGTTTTGCCTTGTACAAACATAACCTAGACTTGTACGACATCACGTCCAGTGGCTATCTTTCGATTCCCCGAAATAGGGGCATGAGACTTATATTTTTATTTTTTGTGTATTTGTACAGACCAAGGAACTCTTGGCAGAAGTAGTAGTAGTAGAAGATGTGATTGCTCGGCAAGAAATTAAAATAAACAAAATCTAATAAGAATCAAGTCGAATGTAGAATAAGACGAGTAGCCCAAGTCCGATCCATACATGACGTAGAAAGGTTCGAATGCTCTGTCTGTGGAGCCATTGGCTGCGAGTCTAAGAGTAAAGGAACGAATGAGAAGCTAACTCTGGAGACCGGGCCTATGTTATTCATAAATCTTTTGGACTCCAGTCAGGATTTGGTAACAACATATTTGTGGAGTCTAAATCTGGTTAAATATTTAATTTCATTAGATTTGACGTCCATAATTGGTGCTGGCTATTTTAGTGTAATATGATTCTTATTTTAGGGTTTTTTATTTAGAAAATCCTATTTTGATATAAAATAGGCAATTAATGGACTATTTTAGATGTAAGAAGATTCATATTTTAGGGTATCCTATTTAGAAAATTCTCTTGTGACCTAAAATAGGTTTTCTCATCCTATATATATGGGTTGAGGGTGGAGGCACAAAACGATCACAAGGTGGAGATTCATGATGCTTGTCCACAAGAGATCTAAGAGAAGGTCCGTACTTTGCTCTCAGGACTCGACATCCAAGATAGAAGAAAGAGAAAATCTGATCGAATATTCATTGCCTTTATTCAGGGAGATTGCTACGGGTAGGGTGAGTGATTTCAAGTTGTAAACTCTATTTTTTTTTCTTGAGTGTGGTGAGGGTGTTGAACCTATTAGGACAAAGGGTTAAATATTAGTTTTTGTCAATTTTATAATTTCACCTGAGTTATATAGATTGGAATTTGTTTAGGTGATGTAGTCACTAACCATATACATTGTCTTTATCTGTGTCAGGTGTTCGTTAGATGAAAGTTGGTTATCTCAGGTGGATTGACCTAAGTTTTCACTACGGTCAGTTTCAGACATGGTATCGGAGTGCATGTAGAGCGTGTCCGATCCCAACATATGGTATCAGAGCCAAGTTTGTTCGTAGTATTATTCCAATATCTAGTATCTGTAATGCCTGTGGTTCGTATTACGTATTTCTGGAATACGTGTACGTATTTATTCTTGTATTGCATGATTTCCTTGCTTAATTTTCTCCCTGGGCTTGGTTTATTCTTGGTTTGGGTTGGCTTGGTTCGGTTTGGGATTGCTCTTGGTTCATCATGAACCAAGGGGTGAACCCCCTACCTACCACCACCACTCATATTTATTACCTATTCTTCTTCTCTCTCTTCATTAATCTCTTCTTCCTTCTCCATTAAACCCACCACCAACCAAGAACACCCCTTAGGCAAGTGCAACTTGCTTCCACAAGAGAGCCCATTTTTATTGTTCCATTAGCTTCTCCTCACGTTTCTAAGACACATTAGAACTTGTCATTTTCCATTTTGAGGCTTTAATTTTTGTAGATCTAGAAATTAATTATTTTCGGATTTTGGTGGTTTTGATCTATCAAACTTCTTTGTTTTCAAGTTTTGATGGTTCCATATTGTAGAGAATTTTATTCTACCCAATTTTGACCTTTGAAAAGTTGGATTTGGACTTATTTTGACCAAGTTATGGACTTTTGAAGCTTTGGGTTCAAACCATGGAGTTCTTGCTGATTTGGAGAAGACAGTGAGCAGTGCGCGAGCTTTTTAGCTTGCATCACTGAGCTGCGCGTGCTCTTTAGCGCGGCGCAGTCTGACTCATATGCTGCCTTGATGAGGAGTCGTATGGACCTCATACGCTGCCTTGATGAGGAGTCGTATGGAGTACATACGCTGCCTTGATGAGGAGTCGTATGGACCTCATACGCTCCCTTGATGAGGAGTCGTATGGAGTACATACGCTGCCTTGATGAGGAGTCGTAAGGACCTCATACGCTGCCTTGAAGAGGAGTCGTATGGAGTACATACGCTGCCTTTTGGAAGCGTATGTCTTGCATAGCCTGACTTGAACGTAGCCTGACTTGAGCGTAGCCTGACTTGAGCGTAGCCTGACTTGAGCGCAGTCTGACTCAGGCGCAACCTGATGTTTAGGCGCAACTGGACCTGACCCTACTTACCCTGGATCTTCTATAGCCCTGTATATTGATATTTTATTAGATATTTAACGTCCATTTTATATCCTTACGCCTTTTGTCCTGAACTTGATAATCACGAATTTACTTGATATGTTTGGAATTGATAAATGAGCATGACATGATAGTGACCCGTAGTGGTGCACTCCTGACATAATAACCTGACATGACCTGATAGTGGCCCGTCGTGGCGCACTCCTGATAAGTACACTTGACATGATAACCTGACATGATTATCTCGAATAGCTGTTGCGACGGCTACCTGACATGATATGACCTGTATAATTAATCTGGACACCGTAGGCGATTGTGTTTGTATAAATAAACCAGTCCTGTCTTGCATCATGTCTAGGACAGGGACTCCTGAGTACCACGGTCAGGAGTACCTACTAAAATGGACTAAGGCTAATAATTAGATTAATACATTAGTCATGACGAGATTTCACAGCTACAGGCAATCCCGTTACCTGGGCACGCCTTGGGATCTGTAGCCTGCCGTCGAGTAGGGCATATTTCCAGCACACTGTCATGTGTTGCACCCTTCAAGCTACCTAAGGGTATATTCGTTTCCTGGATAATGTACCCACCTGAATTCAACTCTAATCTTTTAACCCGGGTAACCTGGATGGTCTGCAGGACTTGTGGCTGTGGAATAATCTTACTGCATCTTGTTAGTAATTTGGCTTGTGACAACCCTAGTTAGTTAAAGTATCAAGCCGTAATTCTTGCTTGGCCGTGAAGTGATTGGATGGAGTCTAACCAGTCTAGTCTTGCCCTGATCCTATTCCAGATTATTGAATGACCAGAATGCTTGTATTTATTTTACCGATAAATGGTAAGAATTCTAAGTTCTGTTCAGACGAAGGGTTACAACCCCGGTCCTTGTTTGGTTTACGGATTGTAACCTGGTTATCTGAATAGTTCCATGGTTATCTCGTCATATATCATCCTGGTGTATTTTTTTTATTTCCAGTTCTTACTTTTATTTATATCTTATGCTGATTGCTGGTTTTAGTTCTTAAGTGAAGCCTCCTTTGTGGCACTTGCTCTTTCTGGGGTCTGACCCAGCTGGTTTTGTGTGGCCAGATTTCGGAGCAGCTCCAGAGGATCTACCGACCTTCCAGCCAGATGGTGGCCACTAGACGGAACCCTGGCAGCGAGTAGGTTATTTTTGGCTCTCCTACTCTATTGTAAAAATATACTTTTGAGGCGTTTAGCCGACGAGCACCTGTTTACCTCGATTGCACTTACTTACTGTCTGCCTACGGGCTGTAACATGATTAACAGATCCTAGGGTTGATCATGTATAACTAAACTCTTGCTAGTCCTGACATTTTGTAACGACTAGCTTCATGATCAACTGAATATGTAATGTTTGGGACGCCTTACTATTGTATATTTAATGATCATACATCTTGTGATTTTTACTTACTTGCTTGTGATTGAGACAATAGGCTTGTTCATGACCTTAAGAGACTGTTGGCTTGTAGATAAACCCTCATGTATCTAGACAGCCGTGACCGTATAGCGAGATGGATTCCATTTCATATACGTAGCTGGCTATGTCTGCCTCCGCTCTCCAGTATTCTGGTTCTGGGGCGTGACATGGTTTAAGTGGTGGCCCATGCAGGTCTTGTAAATCAAGATATGTGAGGGTTTACCGAATAGATGTCTCAATCAGTATTCGTCCTTGATCTCTGCTCGTATCTTCTGAATCCCTGGATTCTTGTCCTGATCATATGCTTGTATCGTTGATCTGTCCTGGCCCTTCCTTATTGTTTCCTATGTCGTCTTCTTCAGCGGCATTGTTCGTGGTCCTACCGACCAGCAAGGCGGAGCACCTCCCGCGGACCAACAGCAACCTGGAGATCAAGCCCAGCATTCCGGAGTAGCCTCTAGAGTCGTGCCTTCTGGCGGAGAGCCACCAGTCCAGCCAGTTCAACCTATAGAACATGATGACGGCACTTTGGTAGGACTCGTCAGGACCTTAATAGCTTCCCAAGACCGGCGTGGAGATGCCTTGCACCAGGCAGTGACGGATACTTTGACCCGGGGTGGTCATCAGGGTAACAGCGCGGCCAACAGCTTCAAGCGCTTGAACCCTCCATTCTTCGACGGTAGTGAAGATACTATCGTGGCAGATGCATGGCTTCAGGACACAGAGGTGATTTTAGAAGCAGCCAGGACCCCAGAGAACGAGAAGGTGGCCGTTGTGCGCCTGCAGTTGTTAGATCTTGCCCGCAGCTGGTGGACAGCGCAGGCCGTTGGATTAGCAGCACCCATTGCTTGGGCAGTATTCAGAGAGAGATTCCAGACCAAGTATTTCGATGCCGTGGCTCGGTATGATCTGCAGACGAGGTTTACCAATCTGAAGCACAAAGGCAGGACGGTCGACGGATATGCGGCCGAGTTTTCCAGACTCAGTCGGTTTGCTCCCACTTTGGTGGCAACCGAGTATGATAGAGCCCAGCGGTTCCAGCAGGGACTTCACCTAGAGATCTTGTTGGCAGTTGAGCAGTTTGAGCATCAGACTTTTGATGCAGTCTTGAGAGCAGCCCGGAGGCATGAGTATACCTCCCAGAGGATTGTGGATAGGGCCGGAGGTCGGAAGAGATCTCACGGCCAGATGAATCAGTCTTCAGCACCGGCCTCGGCAGCCAGGGCTTTGACTATTGGAGCTCCGAGGCGAGCGGCCTCAGTAACGTCAGTTCAGCATTCAACTCCGACGCACCCTCAGCAGCAGAAGCAGAAGCAATCTTCCGTAGTGGGTTATTCTCATTATGGGAAGCTAGGCCATGTGGTGGCAGAATGTCGCAGGGCACAGGGATTGTGTCTGGCTTGTGGAGCACCAGACCATAGGGTTGGATCCTGCCCGAATAGGGGTGGTTCATCATCGTCCAACCTTTCTAGCTCTTCGGTGAGAGGACTAGCTCCGGTCCAGCAGCAGCAGTATCCATTGTCGAGGCCCTTGCTGCCTCAGACCCAAGTATTCCAGCAACAAAACCCTCAGCAGTATGCACAAGTCCAAGCCCAGAGTCAGAGCAGGCAGCGAGGATTTCAGCAGAGGGGACCAGCACCCCGAGGGCACGGTCAGGCTATGGTGATGACCGTGGAGGAAGGATTGGCACCAGGAGAGGTAGTGGCAGGTACTATTCTCGTCAACTCCTTTCCAGCTTCAGCTTTATTTGATTCTGGTGCATCGCATTCATTTATGTCTGCACGATTCGTGACACGGGTAGGATTGGAGCCCGAGTCATTATCATTAAGGCTTAATATACTTACTGGTAACGGACTTGTGGGAGTAGATAGAGTATTTTTCTCGTGTCGGATCGTAGTTAGTGGTAGAGAATTCCCCGCTAGATTGATAGAGTTCCCGATGGCCGATTATGATGTGGTCCTAGGGATGGATTGGTTGAGGAACCAGTATGCTAGGATAGACTGCCACATTGGCAGGATTGTTTTTAGCATTCCAGGCGAGCCGGAGTTTTCTTTCTCCCGAGGCGAAGTTGAGTCATCTCCTCCAGTATTGCGGATGACAGTGGTAGCAGTTCAGTTGCCCAGGATAGTCGAGGAGTTTTCAGATGTTTTCCCAGAAGAACTTCCAGGTATGCCTCCGGAACGGGAGATCGAGTTCACTATAGAGTTGATTCCCGGGACAGCCCCAGTGTCAGAGAGAGTCTACAGGATGGCGCCGTCAGAGTTGGAGATATTGTACAAGATGATTGAAGAACTCAGAACCAAGGGATTCATTCGTGCTAGTGGATCGCCTTGGGGAGCCCCGATGCTTCTTGTGAAAAAGAAAGATGGTACGTCCAGGTTATGTGTTGATTATCGTACCTTGAACTCAGTGACAATCAAGAACGGATACCCTCTTCCGAGGATAGACGACTTGTTTGATCAACTCAAGGGGGCTTCAGTATTCTCGAAGATTGATTTGCGCTCAGGTTATCATCAGATCAGAGTCAGAGAGCAGGACATCCCGAAGACAGCTTTTAGATCGAGATATGGGTATTAGGAATTCCTTGTTATGCCTTTTGGAGCAACCAATGCGTCGGCAGTATTCATGGACCTCATGAATCGCATCTTCATGCCTTACTTGGATCAGTTTGTGATTGTGTTCTTGGATGACATTCTGGTCTACAGCAAGAGTGAGGCGGAGCATGAGCAGCATCTCCGTATAGTTCTTCAGATCCTCAGAGAGCACCAGTTATATGCCAAGTTTAGTAAATGCGAGTTCTGGCTCGATCGCATTTCGTACTTGGGTCATATCATCACTCGAGGAGGAGTAGAAGTGGATCCCCAGAAGATTGTGGCTATTGAGTAATGGCCAGTGCCCAGCAAGTTGTAGAGGTTCGTAGTTTTTTTGGATTGGCCGGCTACTACCGGCGGTTTATTTTGGATTTTGCTCGAATTTCAGCGCCATTGACGCAGTTGACCCGCAAGGATGCACAGTTTGCTTGGACAGCAGAGTGTCAGAGTTCTTTTGAGCAGTTGAAGCGATGCTTGATAACAGCTCCTATTCTCACGCTTCCAGAAGGGACCGGAGGATTCTCAGTGTACTGTGATGCTTCAGGCAGAGGTTTAGAATGTGTTCTGATGCAGCATGGGAAGGTAATAGCTTATGCGTCACGACAACTTCGTGATCATGAGAGGAATTACCCAACCCATGACTTGGAGCTGGCAGCAGTGGTATTTGCACTTAAGTTGTGGAGGCACTACTTGTATGGAGACATGGTGGAGATTTTTACCGACCACAAGAGCCTGAAGTATGTTTTCACCCAGAAGGATCTTAACATGCGTCAGAGAAGGTGGCTGGAGCTTCTTGTGGATTATGATGTCAACCTGCAGTATCATCCTGGAAAGGCCAATGTTGTTGCGGATGCATTGAGCAGGAGAGCGGGAGTTTATTTTCTAACAGCGCAACCAGAGCTGTTAGCAGATCTTCAGAAGATGGGTATTAAAGTTGTTCTCCCTTCCAGTGTGGCCTTGATGGCCAGTATGCAAGTTCAGTCCACTATAGTCGAGAGGATCCGGATGGCGCAGTCGGCAGATTCCAAGCTTCAGCGACTCAGAGCAGAGTGTGAGGCAGGACGAAGACCAGAGTTATGCATTCATGAGGATGGTATACTTCGACATGGTAAGCGTCTTTGTGTACCCAGCGGAGATATCCGGCAAGAGATCATGTCAGAAGCGCACAGTTCGCAGTATTCCATCTATCCCGGCAGTACGAAGATGTACCGTGATATCCGGCAGCATTTTTGGTGGAATGGCATGAAGCGAAAGATAGCTCGGTTTGTCTCTCGGTGTTTGGTTTGCCAACAAGTTAAAGCCGAACATCAGAGACCGGCTGGACTTCTTCAGCCCTTACCGATTCCAGAATGGAAGTGGAAGCATGTGACCATGGATTTTGTGACTGGACTACCTAGATCCCCAGCTGGTAGAGATGCTATCTGGGTTATAGTTGACAGGCTCACGAAAGTGGCTCACTTTCTTCCATTCAGAGTTGGTCAGTCGACGGCTCAGTTAGCAGAGATGTACCTCAGGCAGATTGTCAGATTGTACGGTGTGCCAGTCAGTATCACCTCGGACCGAGATTCAAGATTTATGTCGCACTTTTGACGTAACTTACAAGAGAGTTTGGGAACTCATCTCCAGTTCAGTTCATCATATCACCCACAGACAGATGGCCAGTCGGAGCGCACGATCCAGACCCTTGAAGACATGTTGCGGTCTTACACACTTGACTTCGGTGGTTCATGGGAAGATCACTTGCACCTGGTGGAATTCTCGTACAATAACAGTTTCCAGGCCAGTATCCAGATGGCACCGTTCGAGACACTGTATGGTAGGAAGTGCAGATCTCCGCTAGCCTGGGATGATGTTGGGGAGAGACAGATGCTCGGTCCAGAAATGATTGCCCAGACAGTTGAAGTGGTCAGGCAAGTCAGAGGTCATCTTCGAGTTGCCCAAGATCGCCAGCGCCATTGGGCCGATTCTCATCGGCGCCCTCTCGAGTTTTCGGTCGGCGATCATGTATTCCTGAGGATTTCGCCTAACCGTGGCGCCATTCGTTTCGGCGTACGGGGCAAGCTTAGTCCTAGGTATATAGGACCGTTTGATATTCTGGAGCGAGTAGGAGATGTATCCTATCGTTTCGCTCTTCCACCGTCGCTAAGCGAGGTGCATGACGTGTTCCATGTATCCCAATTACGACGGTATATCCCGGACCCGAGCCACATCCTGGATCATTCAGAATTGGTTGTTTGTACCAACCTTTCGTATGAGGAGAGGCCCGTGTCTATATTGGACCGGAGAGAGAAGATCCTCAAGAACAAGACTATCAAGTTAGTCCGAGTTGCTTGGGGTCATCACTCTTTGGGGGAGTCAACGTGGGAGCGTGAGGATGATATCCGATCGCGATATCCCGACTTGTTTGACTCGTGAGGTATAATGTCTTTCTTATGCCTCATGCCTTCGATTCCTTGCTTGAATGAGTGATTGTCTGCCTAGTTATAGCTTGCATGTGATTAATGTAGCTTGTCATTGCTCCTCTAGCCTCTTGATTAAATTCCGAGGACGGAATTCTTTTAAGGTGGGTAGAGTTGTAATGCCTGTGGTTCGTATTACGTATTTCTGGAATACGTGTACGTATTTATTCTTGTATTGCATGATTTTCTTGCTTAATTTCCTTCCTGGGCTTGGTTTATTCTTAGTTTGGGTTGGCTTGGTTCGGTTTGGGATTGCTCTTGGTTCATCATGAACCAAGGGGTGAACCCCCTACCTACCACCACCACTCATATTTATTACCTATTCTTCTTCTCTCTCTTCATTAATCTCTTCTTCCTTCTCCATTAAACCCACCACCAACCAAGAACACCCCTTAGGCAAGTGCAACTTGCTTCCACAAGAGAGCCCATTTTTATTGTTCCATTAGCTTCTCCTCACGTTTCTAAGACACATTAGAACTTGTCATTTTCCATTTTGAGACTTTAATTTTTGTAGATCTAGAAATTAGTTATTTTCGAATTTTGGTGGTTTTGATCTATCAAACTTCTTTGTTTTCAAGTTTTGATGGTTCCATGTTGTAGAGAATTTTATTCTACCCAATTTTGACCTTTGAAAAGTTGGATTTGGACTTATTTTGACCAAGTTATGGACTTTTGAAGCTTTGGGTTCAAACCATGGAGTTCTTGCTGATTTGGAGAAGACAGTGAGCAGTGCGCGAGCTTTTTAGCTTGCGTCACTGAGCTGCACGCGCTCTTTAGCGTAGCGCAGTCTGACTCATACGCTGCCTTGATGAGGAGTCGTATGGACCTCATACGCTGCCTTGATGAGGAGTCGTATGGAGTACATACGCTGCCTTGATGAGGAGTCGTATGGACCTCATATGCTGCCTTGATGAGGAGTCGTATGGAGTACATATGCTGCCTTGATGAGGAGTCGTAAGGACCTCATACGCTGCCTTGAAGAGGAGTCGTATGGAGTACATACGCTGCCTTTTGGAAGCGTACGTCTTGCATAGCCTGACTTGAGCGTAGCCTGACTTGAGCGCAGTCTGACTCAGGCGCAACCTGATGTTTAGGCGCAACTGGACCTGACCCTACTTACCCTGGATCTTCTATAGCCCTGTATATTGATATTTTATTAGATATTTAACGTCCATTTTATATCCTTACGCCTTTTGTCCTGAACTTGATAATCACGAATTTACTTGATATGTTTGGAATTGATAATTGAGCATGACATGATAATGACCCGTAGTGGTGCACTCCTGACATAATAACCTGACATGACCTGATAGTGGCCCGTCGTGGCGCACTCCTGACAAGTACACTTGACATGATAACCTGACATGATTATCTCGAATAGCTGTTGCGACGGCTACCTGACATGACATGACCTGTATAATTAATCTGGACACCGTGGGCGATTGTGTTTGTATAAATAAACCAGTCCTGTCTTGCATCATGTCTAGGACAGGGACTCCTGAGTACCACGGTCAGGAGTACCTACTAAAATGGACTAAGGCTAATAACTAGATTAATACATTAGTCATGACGAGATTTTCCAGCTACAGGCAATCCCGTTACCTGGACACGCCTTGGGATCTGTAGCCTGCCGTCGAGTAGGGCACATTTCCAGCACACTGTCATGTGTTGCACCCTTCAAGCTACCTAAGGGTACATTCGTTTCCTGGACGATGTACCCACCTGAATTCAACTCTAATCTTTTAACCCGGGTAACCTGGATGGTCTGCAGGGCTTGTGGCTGTGGAATAATCTTACTGCATCTTATTAGTAATTAGGCTTGTGACAACCCTAGTTAGTTAAAGTATCAAGCCGTAATTCTTGCTTGGCCGTGAAGTGATTGGACGGAGTCTAACCAGTCTAGTCTTGCCCTGATCCTGTTCCAGATTATTGAATGACCAGAATGCTTGTATTTATTTTACCGATAAATGGTGAGAATTCCAAGTTCTGTTCAGACGAAGGGTTACAACCCCGGTCCTTGTTTGGTTTACGGGTTGTAACCTGGTTATCTGAATAGTTCCATGGTTATCTCGTCATATATCATCCTGGTGTATTTTCTTTATTTCCAGTTCTTACTTTTATTTATATCTTGTGCTGATTGCTGGTTTTAGTTCTTAAGTGAAGCCTCCTTTGTGGCACTTGCTCTTTTTGGGGTCTGACCCAGCTGGTTTTGTGTGGCCAGATTTCGGAGCAGCTCCAGAGGATCTACCGACCTTCTAGCCATATGGTGGCCACTAGACGGAACCCTGGCAACGAGTGGGTTATTTTTGGCTCTCCCACTCTATTGTAAAAATATTTTTTTGAGGCGTTTAGCCGACGAGCACCTGTTTAGCTCGATTGCACTTACTTACTATCTGCCTACGGGCTGTAACATGATTAACAGATCCTAGGGTTGATCATGTATGACTAAACTCTTGCTAGTCCTGACATTTTGTAACGACTAGCTTCATGATCAACTGAATATGTAATGTTTGGGACGCCTTACTATTGTATATTTAATGATCATACATCTTGTGACTTTTACTTGCTTGTGATTGAGACACTAGGCTTGTTCATGACCTTAAGAGACTGTTAGCTTGTAGATAAACCCTCATGTATCTAGATAGCCATGACCGTATAGCGAGATGGATTCCATTTCATATACGTAGCTGGCTATGTCTGCCCCTGCTCTCCAGTATTCTGGTTCTGGGGCGTGACAGTATCAAAGCGAGGTTCGTTCATTCTGGTCTGATACCAACAAATCGAGTGATAAAAGGAGAGTGTATTTTTTGTGGCTTCAACAACAAGGGGAAGAAAGAAAGCTTAGCCAAGACTGTCAACAAGAAGGAAACATGAGTAAAAGTGGAGTTAAGCAATCTTCTCCAAGGCCACCAAGGAATTTATCGTGAGTTATATATATATATCTTTGTCTTTGAAATACAAGTATTCTAGCAGTCCTAACTACACTTAGGCCTATCAGAATTCTACCATAATCATAATAGTCTAACCTATAAGAATCCTATCAGAATTCTGATAGTTCTAAGACACAGTGTTGACTACCAGGTAAGTTAAGACTATCATAATCCTCGCCATACTTAGTAGTCCCAACCCAAATATCTATGGGGCAAAATCACCAATGTTCGAGAGAGGAAGAAATATTGTAAAAGGAAGATGAAGTTGTGCGAGAGGAAAAAAGAGAGGATAAAAGTATGCCAATATCTAAAATAATATAAAAAAATGACCATATTTTTAGGACTAATTAGCTTTTAGACCCTACATTTTATACTAGCTTAGAGTTTAAGTCTTGTCCAATTGAAAAGTTCAAACTCTGAATTTTTATTTTTGGTTTCTTTTCTTATATTATACCCTCTTTACATCATTGGTTGATTGCCCTAGTACCATGCTGAGGGTATAATAGTAAAAAGTAACCAAAAATAAAATAAATACTATCTAAACGTTTCTATTCGATCACATGTAAAATCTAGAGTAATTAGTCATATATTTTTAAAATATAAAATTATTTACACTAACTACTCCTAAGTTTTGAGTTTATAACACGAGACTACTTTAAGATAAAAATAAAAAGTTAAAACACTAGCTATCCCTATTTTTAATTTTTTTTCCTAAAGATATGGATGATCAGAGCATCCACAGTGGATACACTCCAAGCATATACTCCAAATTATTAAAAATTGTGTAAATTATCACTTTTAGAGTATTTCCTTGATATTGGCACACAATGGTACACTCCAAACAAATACTCAAAATTAACATCCTTCCTACTTTTTCTCTTTATTTTCTTTTTCTGTTTGGTAAGATTTTATTTTTTCTCCCTCTTTTTTCTCTTTATTTTCTTTTATGTTTGGTAAAAAAACGTTTAGTTTGATGGGCCTAGAAATTAATGTAGGGGAGCTATGACACGCTCCAAATCTGCAGTATCTCTTTATTTTATAGTAATTTTTAAATATGAACAACTGTCCACTGTAGTTTTCAAGTGCTATAAAATTTAATTAAAGTCAAAATATAACTATGTTATTTAAGGTAGGTAGTATAAATAACCCTAAAATATATGACACGGTCACTTTGGGTGGTGTCACTGGTCATTTCCAACTAATACTACTAAATTATTGGTCCTATTTTTGAGGGGTCCGGCTATACACACCCCAAGACTTGCTAAGGACACCTCATTTTAATTTTTTTTCCTATTCTACCCTTGCTGCTGAGCACACCCCATACTCCCCTCCCATCCCCTCCCCTTTCCCACTCCGCCGACCCTCCTCCTCCCCCGACCCGCCGCCGCCTCCTCCCCCAACCCCCCGCCGCCGCCTCCGCCGACCCCCCCGACCTGCCTCCTCCTCCCCCTCCCCCCGCTTTCCGATCCCCTTACCGCCGACCATAAACTGTTGTTAAAACAAAAAAAAATTAGAAAAAAATTTGGGTGTATTCATGGGTAGGTTCGACCCTGGTTTGTCGAACTCACAGAGGAATGTTCGACCCCCGACAGTCGAACTATAGTGTGTACGTTCGACCAGAATATATCGAACAGAAGATGGCATGTTCGATTATAATATGTTCGACCAGTGTTTGTCGAACACAAGAAGACACGTTCGACCAGTATTTGTCGAACAGAAGAAGACATGTTCGACCAATACTTGTCGAACAGACCATTGTCCGTTCGACAAGTATTTCTCGTGCTTGTCGCAGATTTTTTTTTTTTTTTTTGGTGGGGTGTTCTTAGAAAGTCTTGGGGGTATATTGATCTTTTAACATGATATTTAAGTTATGTAGGGTGTCCTTAGCAAGTCTTAGGGTGTCCTTAGCAAGTCTTAGGGTGTGTATAGCCGGACCCAGTCACAAATCTATCGAAGATATTTACTCGACCCATCTTTCAACTTCCTCTCAATTCTTCACTGCACAGAAGAAAAAATAAGTAAGGAATTTTGATGGAGGGGGAGGAGGTGAAGAGGAGGAGGAAGGAGAGTGGCGATTCCCATGTGAATAGGCTGGACGATGGGTGCCTCATGCACATCTTCAGCTTCCTCTCCCCAATTCCAGGTCTCTTTCGAAACTCTAATTTCCTCAAATTAGGTCAAAGCTCACCTTTTTTTAATTTGATTTCTTGTTCGTTCCTGCACGAAATCCCAAATCTTTGCTATGATTTGTACTAGTTTACTCTTTTTTTGAAACCCTTGAGATGCTGGCAGCTATTATATGCATTCGTGTCCTTCAATTTCCTAAATTAGGTTAAAACTTCTTTTTTTATTTGGACTATTGTTCATTCTTTCACAAAAGATCAAAAGTTTGCTCTTATTAGTATAGCATACTCTACTTTTTTTTTTTGTTATTTGAGTTTTTATTTCTTCTCGTCCAGAAGCTCACAACTTTGTAGTCGAAGCCTGATTTGAGGCTGATTTGCATGGCTGTTTAAAAATCTGATTTTGGCTTGATTTCATTTCACTCCTGATTTCGTTTTGATTTTATCCTGATTTCCATACTCAAATTTCGATGACTGATTTGAATTATGTTTAAATTCTCAAATTCTGATTTCTAGATAAGAATATTAAACAAAATAAAGTCCAACAATCATGGCTTCCTACTAGTTTTCTAGTTTCATAAAATAAGACCATAACAAATAAGTCCCAACAATAATATAATAACATAAACAAATAAATGGACCTAAACACATTTTGTAAATTCAGTGACTGATATCATTCCACATCTCACTAACAATTGTCTCACGCCAAATATCGGCTTCTCTACGTAGTTGTTCTTGTGTTTGGACTTCATCATTGTCACCAACATATGGCAGAGAGGAAGAATTCTCATCATCTACATCAACTGAAAATTTGTCCAACCGAACCTTTCTATGGAGAAAGCTGTGCTATGTGACACAAGCTAACACCATCTTCGCCTGTGTCCTAAACTGGTATGGAGGTACAAACTTGAAAATTGCGAAACGAGATTTAAAGATAACAAATATCCTCAATTACATTTTTAAGGGATGCGTGGCAGAGATTGGAAGCTCTTTTGCATTTTCATTATGTGGTCACAACCTTCACCACCACGACATGTAGCTAAAAACAATCATTGATTTGGAAACCCACATTCTACCAAGTCGTACTTTCCATATCCGAGAGAAACAACAAGGTTAAGGATGCCTATTGAAACATATGCATGTTTTTAAAAATCAGTCAACAAATCAAAAACCAATGGTAACTCGGAATCCGTTCCTTTTACTTAACGCATAACTCAAAACTTTGGAATCATGAGGAGATCCCTCCCACCCACTAATCACAAGATCCCTCCCACCTACTAATCACATAGGTAAATTCCAGATCAAAGTTGCAAGTTGCTAATACATTCTGTGACGTAAATGCCTGTCGGTTGCAATATCTTGCATCGTCTTCCGTTGGCACTAATGTAGGGATATGAGTTCCATTGGCAACACCAATACAATCATGGATCATACAACTCATAATAATCATTTCTAGTAACTTATTAAATTTCAACTAGTAACCATATGATTAATCACTTACCTTAAAATTTGGGGGAAAAAATCAGGTACTTTCCTTTATTTTTTGCTGGCACCCTTTTTTTATGGCTAAAGCATATGAGGTGTCTTAGACGATCTGCTAGCCGTCCAATGCGACCGATTTAAGTTTTTTTGGTTACGCAATAGCATGAGTTTTAACCCACAACCTGCAAAAAGGGCAAACATCTCCTCCACACATATGTATCTTATATCTTGTACTCCCATTTTATCTCTAATAATGGAGCACAATTTCACAAGTACATCATGATACATCCTATATACGTGTCTCAAATGGTCTGGGTAATCGCTCAAAAGCTTTTTCATCCTCTCATTCCCACCAAGGCTCTGTGAGCTATCGTACGTGGATTTTGAGAGAGGATTTTTTTTGCACATTCTTGTTCATAATATTTCACCACAAGAACAGTTGCCAACATTAAGTACTTTCACTTGCTCCCAAGACATTCATTCGTCCTCTTCGTATTCAAGCATAACCTTTGATAGGTTCCTTTGTATTCTTCATCTATAACCACAAGATACATGGTGCAACATATGAATGAAAGCACATAAGGTATATCGTATAATAGAGTACCTGCCGAAAATCTGCCATCACCTCCCCTTAAATGGAGGGTCCAAACTTGAATAACATAAGAATTTCTTTATCCAATTGCATTCCCAACATCCACACATAATGGAAAAAATTACCAAACCATCCTAGACATCAAAAGTATCATTATCAAACATTATTAGACAATATACATTAAAGTATCAAAGTCGTCAAAGTATGATAATCACCAAAGCATCCTAACATTAAAGTATCATCATCAAACATCAAAGAGAGCATAAAAGTACCAAAAGAGATGCATTGAAGTCTCTACAAAAAAGTATTAACATCAAAGTATGTCAAGTGTGCTTCACCCACGTTAGCCTAAATTTCAGGTGTCAAACGATGGAAATGATTTCGCAATGGTATCGTGTTCAAGGCGCACATAGCTTGGAAAAGAACACATGGTGGTAGCTCAATCTCTTAAAGATCATCCCCATACACTAACGTTCTCCCTTCTCTCCATTATAGCACGAATAGCTGAAAACTCATTTCCTATAGTACGAATCTCGCGACGTGACAACGGAGGGACTTGCCTTCCGCGGAACACATTTCTAGCGCTTTTTCGATGATGTTGATTCTGTCTACATTCTTATTCGAAGGGAAGGGTGGGACCCTCCATCTCATGATAAGTAGAGGCTCCTTATAAGGAACTTACAAATCATCCCATTGAGAATTGTCGACAACAAGATTTTCAGTAGGAGCCCTGCCATAAGAAGCATAACCCTTGGGCCTCGTTTGGTTCACGGATTTAAGGAACCAAGAAAGGAAAGTTGTTCCTTTCCTTTGTTTGGTAGCCACAAACTTGGGAATCAATTTCCTGACAAGGAGAAAAATTGGTGGGAATATGGTTCCACTCGAGACCCATGGGATTGATTTTCCTTCCTCCTTTCCCAACATTTATTACAAAAGTTATGACAAAAGTAACCATGTGTCATTGCTTATTTTACCATTAATATTATTTTTTATAATATTATTTTTATTTTAAAAGGTAAGGATATTATTGGAACATTGTTATATTTTCCTTTCCTTTCCTAGGTAGTTTCCTTGTTTTACCAAACAACGGAAAGGAAATGGGACAAGAATCATACTTTCCCATTCTCATGGAAAATACAAGGGAATTCATTTCCTTTACGTGAACCAAACGAGGCCTAATTGTCGGCAGACCTAACATATTGGCTATCAACCCCCGTCCAGTAGGCTCTGACTATCATCTGTCTCTATCGAGAGTGCTTCCCTTCTGCGATGGTAAATATGAAACACACTTTATATCTTCCCAGTCAACATGTGTCTGGAAGCGAAGACACTCTCCCTCGGTGTAGAACTGGGAAAAAAAACGAAAATGAAATTAATAACTTTGAAATTGTTATTAATTATTGACGGGCAACAAATACTAGTAAAAGAAGGAATGGATTATCTTAATATATCCATTCCACACTTCTGCATTTGTAGTAAATTTACGTGCCATGGGGTCCTATCCAAACCCAGAGTTACTAGCGATGAGATTTTGATATACACCGTATCTTTTCTTCAACCACCTCCAACAACTAGTGTAATGTAAGAACTTTTTGTTAATCCCAAAAGTTTGATTTATGATCGGCCAAATCTTGGTCTCAACTACATGCTTATGGAAGCTACAATTACCGTTTTTCCATCCCTTGTTGGCTGCATCAACCAAAAGGGAGAGCAACACGTTGGTCTCCTTTTGAGACCATGTAGCGTAGCCTTTTTCATTTCCTCAGGTTCATCTCCTTAGTTTTAACTTTTTCTTCACTTTGTTTTTCTTTCCTTTTTGGCTTGACATCTCTACTAGTAACAGAAAAGTTGTGAAACAAATCAGGTTTGAAGGAACAAGTTGGAAGTAGAGATGTACCATGTCTACAGACCTATCGTCATAGCTCGGACTCGCTACAATGCACAGAGTTATATACAAAAAACCAAAATAAATGCCAAAAGACAAAAACCCAAAGGATTGTAATCACATTTCATGCAATTGTTAATTTGTTATATGTTGACCAATTTGCAACTTAATATATTAATCAAAGGATTGTATAGTACCACCTTTCTTGAAATAGCTCCGAACCAACAAGTTAATTTTAACCTTTTCAAGATCTACGAAAAATACTACTAACTACTTTATGAACTAACTTAGCCTTCACTAATGTCTTAAGGGTTTTGACTATATATATATATATATATATATATTTTTTTTTTTTGACTATATATATATATATATATATATATATATATAAAAAATATATATATATATATATATATATGTATATGCTAGCAGTAAGAAGTTAATTTTAACCTTTTCAAGATCTACGAAAAATACTACTAACTACTTTATGAACCGACTTAGCCTTCATTAATGTCTTAAGCCTTCATTTTTTAATATATATATATATATATATATATATATATATATATATATAAGCAGCGGCGACATCTAGCGGCGACCTAGGGTTTCGAAAAGAGGCCTGGGATCCTGGCGTGCAAAGCGGAGGAGATCATGAGAGGGGCAATAAGGCAGCCCTAGTACTCAATGAAGACGTTGGGGGATGGACCACGGTCGGTCGCTGATGATGAGGGAAAGTGCCAGGCGTGAAGGTGGTTTGGTAGGTGCTAAACCTACGTAGGGCCAGAGATACGCGAAGAGAAAGACACCAGGGGAGCAAAGGTGCAAAAGAGAGCGGAGGCCGGCATCGGACTGCAACTTTGGAGGCTGGATAGAGAATCTCGAATGGCCTTGGAGGTTGGCCGAAACATTTGGACGGACTCCCCCCAAATTCCTAATATGGAGGAAAGAGCATAAAATTATAACTCGGGCGGGAAGTCGTGAGCAGAGGTTTGTCGGCCAGGAATGGTACAACCAAATATTGAGATGCAGTACGTAGAACCGAAGATTGTCGATGGCCGGAAGGTAGTTGAGTTCACAAAGGAGGACCTGGAAGAGACATCAGAATATTGGAAGAGCACACTAATTGTCTATGTATTGGGTGATAAACCATTCTACCGACAAATAAGAGCCTACGCGAATTGTGTATGGAGACCGGGGGGCACCATGAATTTTTTTTTCCTGCGACACCGAGTTCTATTTCGTTCAGTTTGGCTTACAGGAAGATGTTGATCGCAACTTGGGGGGGGGGGGGCATGGACATTCGGGAGCCTAATCATCCTTAAACTATGGCAGCCAGACTCTAAATGTGACAGAGATCTCCTGCACACGATCTCTATATGCATTCGTCTACTGGAACTCCCTATCCAATATTGGAGTATAGCTATGTTATTGAAACATGCAAGTCTAATAGGAAAATCTAAATCTATTAAGGCAGATGAAGCCACAACATTGAAATCGTGACATTCGTCTACTGCCTTATTCACTGGAATCGAGGCTCACAAAGATCTATCGCGTGTACTCGAATTTGAACTGTCGTTAGGAGAAATACTCACCCAGATAGTAGACTATGAATGGGTTCCTCTTGTGTGTAGTTGTTGTCAGTGTTTTGGACATGTGTTGCCGGGGAACTTCATAAGATGTTCTAGATATCGAGACTGCTACACTACCTCATCAGGAATCGGAAGATAGACCAGAAGATGGCAACTCTCAAATGGAAGATGGCGATAATATCATAATACTTCAATGGCAGTAGAGAAGACAAGTAGAGAAGACAATGGATAACCAATCAATGGCATCCCAAGTATCCTAGGTAAGCGCCAATCATTGGACAAAAAAGCGAACAAGTCTGGATCCTCCTTCGACCAACTGCTCATCTACAAGGAACAGATAGTTATACAGACAAGAGGACCTACAACGCTTGCCATTAGAGATAACAGTTCGGATGCTCTGCCTGGTACAATCCTTAACTACACTCAGAAAGAAGAGGCAGGCTATACCGTTGCAGGATGGTTCGAGTAAATTGAATCATCATGATTCAACTACTGGAGAAGACAACCTTTGTATAGATAATCCAAAGTGGAAATTACTCCTGCGGAAGGATCATTCAGTTTCAACTAATGATGGTAGAGATGATCTCAGATCAAGAACTGAACTTCCTGTTCACCTGGCGGAGAGAATAGGTGGTTACCAAGGGTCCAACACTCTTTAATTAATGTCAATTCTCTCATGGAATACACGGATACTAACTCGTTGGGTCGTTGGTGTGAGATACTAGAGTTAGCGAAAAAGCACAAAGCTCGATTAGTGCTTTGCATCTTGACCTATGTGACATGGCCAACATATGGATTATTTGGGATAACTAGACATGAACATGACAAATACTTTACATCCTAACAAATAATAGCGAATGTATTTATTAATGAAGGTGGATTCAAGTTCTTCTTTGGAATGGTATATGTGTTGGAAATCGGATACGCCCTCTTGCGCTCCGATACCGTGTCTGAGACGTTGCCACAGCGGAAACTTAGGCTAACCCACCTGAAATAACCAACCCCCGTCTAACGGACATCAAGCACAGATAAAGACAAGTATATGGCAGTGACTACGTCACCTGGACAAATCCCAATCACTATAACTCAGATGAAATTACAAGATTGACAAAAACTAATGTTGAACCCTTTGCCCTAATAGGTTCAAACCCCTCACCACACTCAAGAAGAAAAGAAAGAGATTACAATTGAAATCGCTCACCAACCCGTAGCAATCTCCCTAACCGAAGTTGACGACCCCTCGATTAGATCTCTTCCTTCTGTCTTAGATGGCGAAGTCCTAAGAGCAAAGTGCGGAACTTTTTCTTAGATTTCCTGTGGACGAGCACCTCGAATCTCCACTTTTTGTGCTGTGCTTTGTGCCTCCACCATCACCCCATATATATAGGATGAGAAAAATCTATTTTAGGTCATAATATGATTTCTTAAATAGGAAGCCCTCAAATAAGAATCCTACTACACCTAAAATAGCCCATCAACATCCTATTTTAGATTATAATAGGATTTCTTAAATAGGAAACCCTCAAATAAGAATCCTATTATATCTAAAATAGTCCAGCACTAATTATGGACATCCAAATCAAATTAAATCAAATATTTAATCAGATTTGGACTCCATAAATATGCTATTACCAAATCCAGACTGGACTCCAACAATCTTCCCCTCCAGTCTGATGAGAGGGTGTTGACTCCATGGCTCCTCAACTGGACTCCATGCCTGTCGTCATGCGACAGAGTTCCTGCTCCCCCATGCCATTGATCTTTGATCTCCCGAGCTGCTTTGCATCTTCCTTCGTCTCCAGCTCCTCGACCGTCACATCGACGCTAGCTGCCATGCGTAGCATCTCTTGCACCACTGGGATCCTGCTAATATCAATAACACGATCAAGATCGAAGTCTCTGACGATCAGCCTCACCGCAAGTCTCGGCTGCCTGTCCCCGACTTCTGTCTTCCACCAGAAAGTGTCAACGTTCCGACGAGCTTCTTCATCCTTGGCTGGCCCAACCAAACAGACGGTGCGGTCCTCCTGAGATTCGAACTCTTGAACCTGCCCACCTTCGTATCTGAACTTAAAGCTCCCCCATACACATGCGTCCTCGAGCAGAATATCACGCACTGTGTATGCCGTCGATGACCCATAGTTCCTCCTGAATTGTGTGAATGATGATGCTCTCGTCTCAGATTGAGTTTGCTGCAAACCTTGATCTCCTTTCTAGCTTCGAACTGCTGAAACCGATGTCGCTCCTTGAAGCTTTGGCAAACCATCCGTCGCCAAAACCGGATCCGTAGAGCAAACCCCACCTGGAGACCGACCAGCTGTCATGGGACTGACAGACTGACCCTCAATCTTTGACTCACCACTATCCGTCGCTTTGTCTCGACGAACCGAATCCTCTGTATCCCTCAAAGCACCTAGAAGTCCCTCCTCAGCAAGTTCTCGATGAACCACCTCCTGTCGAGCACCCCTCGAGTCTCCATCCGATGTCTGTGGCCTACCTGTACAGCTCAGCGGCTTGAGCCTGTATATGCCACAACACAAATCTCCCCGAGCCAGCTGTTGGGAACCCTTCGCAAGCATCCAATCTTTGTCCCCAAACAGACTGCGACAGCCATCATCTGCCAGCCTCCCTAACGAAACCAAGTTGTAGCACAAACTCGGTACATGTTGCACCCTTGAGAACGAATTTCTCACCGAGCTCCGTTGTCAAGTGCACATTACCGATGCCTACAACTGCAGTCGTTCCCTTGTCGCCCATTTTCACACGTCCAAACCTGCCGCAGCGGTATGACGTGAAGATCCTCCTATGTGGAGTGGCGTGATACGACGCCCCCGTGTCCATAACCCAGTCGCCGTCATGACACATGCCACAAGGTTCCTCTGCGTCGGTTGCTGCGATGTGATATCTTCCATTGCTGTGAGATCTTCCTGATCGTCTTTACCTTTTGCCTTCTCAGCTTTGAGCTTCATGCAGTTCCTCTTGATATGACCCCTTTCGCCACAGTGACGGCAACCCTCCTTGCGGTCCACAATCGCAAGATTCTGAGAACTCTTCCTTGTCCTCGCCTGTGAATTGGATCTTTCCTTTCCGTAGGAAGTCACCAGAGCGGACTCCTGCGACGATTCCACTTGCTTGCGTCGGACCTCCTCATTCAACAAGCTACTTTTAACTGCCTCCATCGTGACAAATCCATCAGGCGCGGAGTTGCTCACCGACACCACCAACGTCTCCCAGCTTTCCGACAAAGAACTCAAAAACAGTAGGGCCTGAAGCTCATCATCAATTACCATCTTCATCGCAGACAGCTGATTGATGATACCCTGAATCTCGTTCAGGTGTTGTGCCACTGGGGCACCATCCGTGTACTTCGAGTTGACGAGTTGGCGAATAAGAAATGTCTTGTTGTCAGCCGTCTTTCTTTCGTACAACGAATGCAGCTTCTCCCACAATGCTTTTGCTGAACTCTCTATAGACACGTGGTGAAACACCGAATCATCCAACCATTGGCGGATGAATCCAACGGCCTTCCGATCCAGTCGTTTCCAATCTTCAGTAGCTTTGTCCATTGGCTTTGCGTTGTCGTCCTCCAACGGACCATGCAAGTCCTTGCACCAGAGTAGATCCTCCATCCTTGGTTTCCAAATCGTCCAGTTTTTCCTTGTGAGGGTGATCATACAAGTGTTCATCTGCTTCGTAGACATGGTTGCCAGAACCTCCAAAGCTTTGATACCAGATGTTGGAAATCGAATACGCCCTCTTGCGCTCCGATACCGTGGCTGAGACGTTGCCGCAGTGGAAACTTAGGCTAACCCACATGAAATAACCAACTCCCGTCTAACGGACACCAAGCACAGATAAAGACAAGTATATGGCGGTGACTATGTCACCTGGACAAATTTCAATCTCTGTAACTCAGATGAAATTACAAGATTGACAAAAACTAATGTTGAATCCTTTGTCCTAATAGGTTCAACCCCCTCAACACACTCAAGAAGAAAAGAAAGAGATTACAATTGAAATCGCTCACCAACCCGTAGCAATCTCCCTAACCGAAGTTGACGACCCCTCGATTAGATCTCTTCTTCCTTTTGTCTTGGATGACGAAGTCCTAAGAGCAAAGTGCGGAACTTTCTCTTAGATTTCCTGTGGACGAACACCTCGAATCTCCACTTTTTGTGCTGTACTTTGTGCCTCCACCCTCACCCCATATATATAGGATGAGAAAAACCTATTTTAGGTCATAATATGATTTCTTAAATAGGAAACTCTCAAATAAGAATCCTACTACACTTAAAATAGTCCATCAACATCCTATTTTAGATTATAATAGGATCTCTTAAATAGGAAACCCTCAAATAAGAATCCTATTATATCTAAAATAGTCCAACACTAATTATGGACATCCAAATCAAATTAAATCAAATATTTAATCAGATTTAGACTCCATAAATATGCTATTACCAAATCCAGACTGGACTGCAACAATATAGCCATAATGACAGAAGAAAACGGGAAGGATTATGGCAAGAGATCATTCATATCAGGCTATCCGCGTTATAGGTGGCATACAACTCTAGCTTCCCCTGCTTATGGTTGGAGATTACAATGCTATTCCATATAACCATGAGAAAATTGGAGGACGTCGAGTTCGTGACTCCATTCTCGAAGATTTCCAATGATGTCTCCTACAGTATGGACTCAAATGCTAAGTGAGAACATGTCACATTTGGACATGGAATAACAAAGCTACCTAAAACCGAATTGCATGCCAACTGGTTTGAGCACTTGGAAATACTAGATTGTTCGAGAAGCTACATCGGTTGTTGAGGGCTAGCACCATCAACTAGCGATCACTCGCCGATACTGATTCGAATTACGGAGCCAACCACCTATTGAGCTAGACCATTACGATTCAACAATGCTTGGACAAGTATATAGGGATATAGAGAGGCGGTAACGGATGGACTACAGATTGAAGTGAAGGGCAACGCCTAATTCCGTCTTGTTCCGAGACTGAAAGCAGTAAAGTGCTTATCAAAGCCTGGAATCTCGCCAGGCCTAAAATCGAGCTTACCAGCGAGTACAGGAAGTCAACAACGTTCAAGTGAGTCTGCAGACAGACATCCAGAATCAGGAACTTATAAAAAAGGACAAGGAATTACTAGATATGGTATGCAAACTTTCACTGCAGGAAGAATACAATTGGCACGACGCACAAAATGCACATGGTTGAAGGATAGACGATAGGTGTACCAAGTTTTTTTATGACTGACTTTGGACTTGACAACACATGAATAACATTAACAAGCTCATAGATGGAACCAGTCAATAAATTACTTCCCCAAAGGACCTCAATTTCTACAAGCAACTGTACAACCAAGATGATTATATACAAGAGTTCCCTGAACTCATTTGCAAGTGGATTGTAACACACAAGGAAACAAGTTGCTATTGGCCCCTATCACAACTGCAGAGGTGGAGGAAGTGGTTAAAAACGCTGATCCCAATAGGGCGCCATGACCCAATGGTTTTAACAACAAATTCAACAAAACACATTGGGAGGAATTTAAGGAGTCTAACCTTGCAATTATTCAGGATTTCTTCAGAAATGGACGTCTGCTGCGTGAGATGAATCATACTTTTCTCGCCCTCATCTCGAAGGAGCAACATCAATGACCGATTTTTGACCCATTTCTTGTTGCAATTTTCTATATAAAATGATCACCCATATAATATGTCGACGATTGAAACGAATCATGCAGGGGCTAATCTCTCACAACCAAGCATCAAAGGGAGATTGATTGCCGTGAACAATTTACTAGCTCATGAAATGGTCCGGAACTTTAATAAAGTTGGGAGCATCAAGGCGTGCATTAAGTTGGATCTCCGAAAAGCGTATCATATTGTGAACTAGAAGTTCGCGTGTCAGATTATGATTGCAATGAGATTTGATACAAAGTGGGTAGACATGATTCATGAATGCATCATGACTCCTACCCTCTCTATTCTTATTAAGGGGTAGCCATACAGATTCTTCTCCAGCAACCGGGTCTGCAACATGGGGATATGTTATCCCCTTATTTACAATGGTCATAGAATATTTTACCTGCTTGATGGATGTCGCGGTTCTTAGAAACTGAATAATCCCCTCTATAAGAAAGTTTCTCCAGTAGTGTCCCATCTCATATATGCCGATGATCTACTAGTATTCCTGATCCCTTCCGACAAGGGCCTTAACAGCTACCACAAATATAATGGAGGAGTTTGACCAACTCTCGAGGCTCTAACTCAACCGAAACAAAAGCAAAGTTTATCTCAACTCATGCTATCAAAACTAGGAAGAGTTGAAAGAGAATTCAGATCGAGAAGGGGTGCTTACCGGTAAAATATCTTGGTCTGCCTCTTTCGATTAACTATGCTAAGACCACATGAGTGCTAGAGTATGGTAGAATATGTTTAAAGAATTCAAGGGTTGGCAACCGCAGAATTTGTCATTCGATAGACGGATTGAACTAGTCCGCTCGGTATCTCCACCATAACGTTGTTCTGACTTCAACCTATCATGCTGCCGACGACGACTATTCGAGAAGAGGAAAAACTGTGCACTGATTTTGTATGGGGCGTTGGAATACATGCTATTGTTTGGGTTGTTCTTTGCCGCCCTAAGTTTGAAGGGAGTGTCGGTCTTAGATCCCTGTTCATCCTTCTAGATATTGCTGGTCTAAAATTGACATGGAATTTTATAGAGGGTCGATCCTTATGGGCTACATGGACTCGTAATACATTCCTGGATGGCATGAATTTATGGGTTCACCATGCTAATAATAATTACTCGGTGATATTCAAGACACTTCTCCAGTATAGAGAGAAGATTAAGAGGGTCCTTACTCATGAAATCGACAATGGAGATGCTACAAATCTTTGGTTTGATCCTTGCTTATTCCACCAGAGTATAGTTAACCGGATAGGGTGGCAGATAACTTTTAGGCAGAAGTGAGCAGGTCAGCTGCTTAATCCGGCAAGGGGCTTGGACGGACACCCGGCAGAGTAGTGGTACGGATACATGGGTATGGGACGACACTAGCTCAAGCAAATTCGAGTTTAGGAGAGCCTATGAACAATTCTTCCCACTTCATCAGTAGATTATTCATGTTGACTTTATATGGATGAAGGGAATCATGAGCAAATGCATCTCAGCATGTATAAAGCTTTGAGAAGGTGACTTTTAACACTGGATATACTTGTCAGGTTAGGGATACGGGTTCAAGGACAAGGGCGTATGTTGTGCCAACAAGACATTGAATCATTTAACCATTTATTCTTTTTGTGTCCATTTACCTGGGGTATTTGGATGATACAAAGCAATAAGCTGGATACAGTTACCAGCACAACTTGTGATCTTACTGCTCTAATTGAATTCATATCAAATCTTCGAGGAAGAGGGGCCCGTGGTTCAAGCTGGCACGAATTCGGCTTTCGGCGACTGTGTGGCATCTCTGGAAAGGAAGGAATCAGCACATTTATGAGGGGCTCAGTACTTCCCAAGTGGGAATCTTGCATAACGGAGAATCCGATGTAGCAGTGATGAGTCCAATTAGAGGGGTTGTTTAGCCTATGAAGAAGAGATGTAATCTGTATATTATATATATATATATATATATATATATATATATATATATATTTGGTAAACTGCCTATAAGTCGTTTTTGCCAGAAAATTCAGTAGGGCCTTAAAGCCCCACTCCTTTCTTTTTTCCTTTGTTGTTGTTGTTTTCTTTTTTTGATTACAACTCACACACATCTACACGTCCTTTCGGTTGGGGGGTTCGAACACTGCTGGCTCTGCCCGGTGTCCGAGCTGCTTTCCACATCAACTACAAGGGCTTGACCTTTGTTGTCGTCGTTCTGCAGGAAATACTACATATCAGCATATACTAATTAAATGGCTTGACTGGGTATAATCTTGCATATGTTGGGAAAAAACCCACAGTACATTTTCTTATTATTCTCATTTACACTTTCTTCTAAGTATGGTTCTACATGAGCCCTTTTTAGCACCATGCTGTTGGGCTTGCAGATCGGTATAACACGGCCCTCGTTTGCCACAGATGGTGTTACTTGACATGCCACCCTCGTCTATGGCTGCGCGTTGAGAAACCCACAAAAAGTTTGACAGAACCAGGAGTCTACCCAAGCCTCGAGGCTGCAATTTCTGCTGCAAGGTTAGCTGAATTTCCTATATTTGAATGTGGCAGAGAGATGAAAAAGGATAGACATGTAATAGTGTTGTTTCCATGGAAGGCCTGGTGACACCATTCTGATAGCTGGTGGAGGGAATCATTCTGCCTCAAATATTCAAATAAAAAAGCCTCTCTGCCTTGTAAGTATTTTGTTAATATTTTCCTTATAAAATAATGCCTTCAAAAATTCACCTGATGCTTGGGGCTGCAATTTGTGTTTCTTGTGAATGTACTTTTTATCTAGTTGCAGTTTTGATGCTGGCATCGGTTTGCTACTTAACTCCGTCATATTATGTATTACTGGAGACCTGGGTCACCCGAAATAAAGTAGCAACTTGCATCCCTCAGTGAGCTTTTCCCGTTGTGGAAGGTTCGTTAGCCTCTAGGGAGGCGAGTACGGGGGTGCTATGCTATTCCTTCCATTCCTATACCGAACTGCAGAATCTTATCCAGCCATCAATTTCGAACTTCACCAATCTGTATCTTTTAACCCCCCATCTAAAGCTTGATAACTGAACATTCTGCCGCGTTTGTACAGAGTTCAGGTTGTGCCGTTGCGTAATCTATTCTTTCAGTTTGAAATGAGAGTCTAGAACCAAGCAAATCTTTTTTTTTTTTTTTTTTAATGTTTTATAATGTTTATTTGAACATGTTATTGAATCCACAAAATTTAGTCTTTTTTATTGAGGTCCATGGTAGACAGAAACTCAATTATTGATCTGATTTTGTTGATTCTTTTGGATGAATCTATATATATATATATATATTTTTTTTTTTTTCTATATATATATATATATATATATATATATATATATATATATATAATCAACACAAAAAGAATGTCTGGAGCGGGCGATCCTCGCGTACGAGACCTAGGGCATCCTCGCGGGCTGCCTCCACGGCCGCCGGACCCCTTGGCCGGCGGCGGGCGGGCCTCGGCCTCGATGGGCGGCCCCCCTCCCGGCGTTGGGGGGGGGACGGGATCCAGATCTGGGGGGTCGGGCGGACCCCCCCATGCGAGCGGGCGCGGTCGCTCCCCCCAAGGCGGCAGGGGGGGGGCGGGAGCACAGGAGGGGGGTCGGGGGGACCCCCCTGTGGTGGTGACGGCCCTCCCAGGAGGCCGGGGGAGGGGTCGGGCTCTACGGGGAGGGGGTTGGGTGTCCACTACTCTGAGTCTCCCCTGGATCCGAACTTTAAATTTGGAGCAGGGTCCGAATCTCTGGGGAGTCAAACGGAGGGAGGTGGATGGACGACGGTTACGCGCCGTCGATTGGCGAAGAACGGGAGGAAGACGGGAGGCGGACATGGTCAGGTTAGGGAGCGGCATCCCGATAATCGTCAGAACGGGACAGGGTCTCGGCCTAGCCGGGGTCCGGGGGTGTCTGCTGGGCGATCGGTGGTTTGGCGGCCCAAGGCGACCGCGGCGGCCAAGGGGAAGAGTAAGGTAGTGGATCTAGATGTTCAGGGACCTGGGACTTCTCGCTCGACGATTGCCCAGAGGCCTATTGGGACGTCCCCACGGCCTGCTGGACGGTCCTGGGCTGAGATATGCAAATCGGTGGGGCTGAAATCCCCCACATCGATGGAGTACGTCCCGCCGCTCAAGGTAGGGAGGGGTTTCCGGGCTGTGTTTCCTGCGGAGGAGATCCAGCAGGTGACAGCTTACTGGGAGAATACCCTCGTCCTGTATGTCTTAGGCAACAAGCCTTTCTACGGGCAGATCCGGGGCTATGCAGCGCGTGTCTGGAAGCCTAAGGGGAGTATGGAGTTCTATGCTCGTGAGAACGGTTTCTATTATGTGAAGTTCGGGCTGGCGGAGGATGTCGCTAGGATCCTCCAAGGCGGTCCCTGGACGTTCGACGACAGACTGATCATTCTCAAGGAGTGGACTCCGGAGTTGCGATGCGAGAGGAAAGTTCTGAATGCCATTCCAGTATGGATTCGATTCCCCGAGTTCCCGGTTGGATTTTGGAGCATTCCCTTGTTGATGCGACTTGCAAGTTTGGTGGGCACCCCAATCAAAGCAGATGAAACTACCACCTTTCGGACGCGGTTGATGTACGCGAGAATTTTTGTGGAGATTCGGGCAGGGGGGAGCTCCCGAAGATGGTGGAGTATGAGCTCCCTTCTGGGGAGGTGCTTACCCAGAAGGTGGAGTACGAATGGGTTCCACCTACCTGTTCTCGCTGTTCCTGTTTCGGGCATCTGGCCAGTGCTTGCTTAGAGGATGGCCCTCCGGTGGAGCCTTGTATTCCTCCTCGTGAGGTCCCCGAAGCTCCCTGTGATATGGATTTTAGAGATGATAGCGGAGTGGAGGTGGTGGAGGGGGAGGTTACTGATCAGGTGAGTGATGGCGGTTTGAGCCTCGTTGTATCTACTCAGCCTGCTTCAACGGGTGGGGTGGTGTCCACTGGCCAGGGGCTGAGTAGTATAGTTACCAGAAGCATGGTTGCGACGGAGACTGAGGCACGAGGGGAGGGCGGTTCGTCTGGAGGGCAGGTTTACTGTAGGAAGAGACGTGTTGTCGGCCTGCTGCGTGATGGCCCCTCCATGGTGGAGGGTCGTACCACAGACAGAGAGGAGGCGATGTGTGTTGACAATCATGTCTGGGCGTTGGTGCTATCTCAGGGTGTTTCCCAACAGATGGTTCCGACTGGTATGGATGAGGATCCTTTAGCGACGGATGCGGCACCTTTCCCAGGTGTCGGTCCGGGTGTTTCTCAGGAGGCCCCCACCTCTAATTAATTAATGGCCATTATCGCCTGGAATGTGAGGGGGGCGTGTTCGCTAGGGAGGTGGAGAGAGATTTGTGGGGTGCTCCACAGAGAGAGATGTGACATTTCTGTTATTTTAGAGTCCAAGATCAAAGGGGAAAATACTCTTACTCGTCGGACCCCTGCTCATTGGGCCCAATTGCACAACCTGGCTCTTTGTGACATGGCTAGGATTTGGGTTCGCTGGAACCTGAAGAGTTGGGATGGTGACTTGCTCCTGCTGACGGAGCAGCTGATTGCGATCTCCTTCGTGAACAAGGGTGGCTTCCGGTTCTTGCTGGGGGCTGTCTACGGCCACAATGACAGAAGGAGACGGGAGTCCCTTTGGAGCGACATCTCCCGTATTTCATCTGTTGCTGACTCGTCGTGCCTTCCTCTTCTCTTCTCTTGATAGGGGACTTCAATGCCCTTCTGCACCAAGGGGAAAAGCTGGGTGGCCGTCCGGTCCCAGATTCTATCCTCTATGATTTTCAGAGATGCCTTCTGCTTGCGGGGCTTCGGGGGCTGTCTCGTCAGGCTGCATTTGGACTTGGCACAACAAAGCAACTCATAATAGGGTTGCTTGTCAGCTTGATCGAGCCCTGGGTAATGGGTAGTGGTTCCGTCACTTCCCCACCACTCCGGCTGAGGGGCTAGCAGCTGGGACGAGCGATCATTCCCCCATCAGGGTTGGCTTCTTTGCTCGGTCTCTTGGGAAGTCCCGTCCGTTCAGGTACAACAACAGTTGGTATCTCTCGGAGGGCTACCTAGAGGCGGTCGCTGAGGGGCTCACTAGTGGTCAGGAGGGGACGGCTCAATTCCGTTTGGTTCGGCGTCTCAAGGCCACGAAGAGAGCTCTTAGGAGTTGGGTGAAGGGGCTGCCCAAGTCCACCTTAGAAGACAAGGAGGTGGAGTTGCGGACCTTACAGCAGGATATGCAGGCTGACATGCTGAATGGGGACCTGGCGGCCAGAGAGAAGGAGCTGATCGGAGAAGTCAACATCCTGAGGTTGCAGAAGGAGATTAGCTCGGCCCAGCGAGCCAAATGCTCTTGGCTGAAGGACGGCGACCGGTGCTCCAAGTTCTTCTATGATGTTATCCGCGCAAGACAGAATAGGAATCACATCTCCCAACTACTTGATGCAGATGTCACTTTGGTGGGGACGCCGGCTGAGATCCAGGGCGAGACTGTCAGGTACTACTCTGAGTTATATTTCCAGACTGACTACCTATCCGTGTTCCCAGAGGTTGTGACGAAGAGATTGGTGACTCTATTTGGGAATAGCCTTCTGCTTGCGCCTGTTACATTGGAGGAGGTGGAGTCTATTGTCAAGGGGGCGGACCCCAACAAGGCTCCTGGTCCGGATGGCTTCAGCAGTGGTTTCTTCAAACGCCATTGGGACGTGCTAAAGCATCAGGTAGTGGAGGTGGTTCAGGAATTCTTCACTAAAGGGAAGCTCTTGAAGGAACTGAATCACACTTTCCTGACCTTGGTGCCGAAGGAGGGAGCGACTGCACTGGCGGATTTTAGTCCTATTGCGTGTTGTAATTATCTTTACAAGATAATTACGCGCCTTATGTGCCGGCGGATGGAGGGGATAATGCAGGACTTGGTATCTCCGAATCAGGCTGCATTTATCAAGGGGAGGTCGATCGCCGAGCACAGCCTCCTGGCTCATGAGATGGTGAGGGGATTCAGCAAACCCGGAGGGAAGAAGGCTTGTGTTAAACTGGATTTGAGGAAGGCGTATGACATGGTCAATCGGGACTTCCTCTGCCATCTGATGTCCGTCATGGGATTCGCGGAGCACTGGGTCGCGTTGATTCGGGAGTGCATTACGTCTCCTACTTTTTCTGTTCTCATCCAGGGTGTTCCTTATGGGTACTTCCAGAGCAACCGTGGGCTTAGGCAAGGTGACCCACTGTCTCCTTACCTGTTCACGCTTGTTATGGAATACTTTACTTGCTTGATGGATCTGACAGTGCACCGTGGACGGTTGGTTCCTCTGTTTCGGAGGATGGATCCCCCAGTTACTCGTCTTATATATGCGGATGATCTGCTTGTTTTCATCCAGCCTTCGACGGAGGGGTTGCTGACGCTTGCTGCTATTATGGAAGATTTGAAGTCCGTTTCGGGTCTCCAGATGAACATGGATAAGAGTAGGGTCTACTTCAGCTCCCTGTGTACCCGGAAGGAGGAGCGGGCTGATCTGTTGGGTATCGCGAGGAGTGATCTTTCGGTGCGCTACTTAGGAGTGCCTCTCACCGTCAACTATGCGCGGGACCAGGATTGTCATAGTCTGGTAGAGTATGTCCAGAGGAGGGTAGAAGGGTGGCAAGCAGCAGGTCTGTCGTTTGGCGGTCGCATTGAGCTGGTCAGATCGGTGATCTCGGTTGTGGCCCATTTTTGGCTGCAGTCCATCCTCCTACCTGTGGCCAATATCCGACGGGTGGAGCGGCTATGTGCCGATTTCATTTGGAGGGGAGGTCTGCATGCGATTTCCTGGGACCAGCTCTGTCGTCCCAGGAAGGAGGGAGGAGTGGGGCTCAGACCGTTGCTAGAGGTTAGAGAGGCTTCTGCGCTTAAGCTGGCCTGGAGATTCATCAGGAGGGGTTCTCTCTGGGCGGACTGGATGCACAGCAGATACGTGAAGCAAGACAGCTTTTGGACGTGTCCTACTGACAACAACCAGTCAGTCACGTTCAAGACTGTCTTGAGACACAGGGGGGTGCTCAAGTTTGCCATTCGGAGGGTCATAAAGGACGGGTCGGGTACGGACCTCTGGCGGGATCCTTGGATTGATAGGCGTTCGTTGTTGGACATCAGAGGAGCCCCGACCCATCAGGAGGATAGGCGTGGCCTGTCGTGCAGTCGCATCATTCGCAACGGTGAGTGGAGGCCGGACTCTTATCGGTTCACTGAGGAGCTGGGTGGGAGCATTTTGTCTACTGTCATTGATCCGTCTTTGCCTGCGGATCGGTGGATTTGGGAGCCGGGTGGAGCTTCTACAGGGACTGGAAAATTCCAATTCCGTAGCTGCTACAACCTTGTCCGGCGAGCTTTTCCGCTGAGTCCTGATTACGAGTTCATTTGGTTCAAGGGTCTGGCCAGGAAAATGCAGTTGTGTGTATACAAGCTTCTTCTGGGCCGCCTCTTGACGAGAGATCGCCTGAGTTCGTTTGGTGTGCCGGTTCTGGATCCCAAATGTGTGCTTTGCGGTTTGGAGCCTGAATCTATAAAGCATATCTTCTTCGAGTGCACTCTGGCATGGCAGATCTGGGCGGAGCAGAGTCGTGTGTTGGGTGTGTGCGCCTCCGGGAAAAGTGTTGGGGACATCATCACGGTGATTCGAGATAGCAGGGGTCGAGGGCAGGACTGGTTCCGTACAGCCAGAGTTCGTCTGGCTGCTGCGGTTTGGCATGTATGGCGGGAGCGAAACCGTCGGATCTTTGAGGAGCTGGTCACCCCTCCAGTTGGTATTCTCCATAACATTGAGTTTGATGTAAATGCTATGGAGAATTGAGGAGTGATGAGTGGGAGTCCCACTCTGGTTGTATGTTGTATGATTATGGCTTTTCTTTTGGAATAAAATTCACCTTTTTCCAAAATATATATATATATATATATATATATATATATATATATATATATATATATATCAAAATGATACTTCCTAAAAGGTACAAGGAAAGTTTTTAACAGTATTTTGAGTTTTTACTTACCAAAATGGGGGCATAATATTCTAGTTGGAGATGGGTGGTCGGTGTAGATATCAGATACAACCCTAAATTCATGGATAGAACAGGAAGAGGTTTGCGCACATCAACACGGGTACTGCATCAGATTTGGCGTGCCTAGTAAATTTTGGAGAGTGTCATGTCCGATGCGAGTCCAACACAAATGTCACACCAATTTTGGAGTGTTTGTGCTTCCAAGATGCAACTTCTCAGGCATCGTCAATAAAAAGCTACAAGACCTTTTGGAATCAAAGCATATAATAGGTCATCAAAGTAAAATGATCTGTATTATGTCTAGGCAAAAAGTTTGTAAAGAGGACGCATTTCTTGTTAATTTGCATGAATGAACCCAATGGTCCCTATCCTTAAATTATTTGAAGGTTCACCTTATTAGGATTATTCTCATTTCGCAAATGGATGAATAAATTCTTCCACTGTTCTTGGTTTTACAACTTCATTCCAAGTCAAATTAATTAATCATAGTAATAATGGCGCACTTAAAAGCAAATTCGTTATGCAAATTTTGTTTGGAATGCCAAATTGTCGTCATCTAGAGTTAAAACTATATGCTTCACACACCCTACTTGGACATCGAGATTTCATTGTACGACTTCGTCAATTTGTTCAGATTGGTGGTGGTGACCTTCCCGATGACACAGTGTTGACTTGTTCTCGTGGCTCGGACAGGTATGCTTGTTTCATTTTGTTTCTTCGTGTCATGTTTCATACAGCGAGCCAAAAATCTTACGATTCTAGTCTATACAACGTAAATAGAATTCTATTGTGTATCTTGGTTTCCTCTTTGGTAGTGCATTGGAGTTTCTTTCCACATGCAAAGTCGCAAACCTGACGGTAAGGGCAGAGCTGGGTTGCTGCCTGCTTCACCGGAGGGGGAGGCTGACTATCGAACGGTGCATCCTTCAGTGCGAGGAGAACCCTCTGGATTACCTGTCCTTCCCCATAATGAGCACAGCCAGCAGCAGAAGCGAGGCACTCCCGCCATTGTTGAAGGGCCAGCAGCATGGCGACTGCGTCACCGTCTCCAGAACGAGAATCGAAGGAGGCGCGAAGGCGGTATGGACCGGTGGGAACTTGGTCTTGCAGCAAGTGCGGGCCATTTATACTCGGACAGCCATCTTTTTCTGGTTCAAAGTTGGGATGCAGTAATATGCAGGTCTGCTATGACCTTGTGTGCCGCATGTGTATGTCCAGTGTACTAATAATTATTTTCCTTGGTTGCTTGTCCGTTTACTTTATATCTGGAAACCCTGTAATTTGTGACGCCTCTGGATATTGTGCCATGGTAGTTGCTAAATGTTTAATCGAAAGTTCAATCCTAATGTTCAAGCTTTGTAATCATCTCTTTTAGCATACATGATAGAGTTGCCTTTTGTTTAGGGGTGAGCCTTATTTGGTTTGGTTTGAATTTTTTTTTTCCTTTTTCGGTTTCGACTTTGAAAATACTAATTTTTTTTTATTCAATTTCGATTTTGGGTTTCCGTTTCGGTCCAAAACCAAATAAGATTTATGCAATTATATACTCTCAATTTTATGCTTATTTTGTGTTTAAAAATGTGTATATTTTAAAAATAACAATTATATATGTATATATTTTGAAGTCCAACATTGATATTTGAACTACTAATCCAATTTTGTGCGCGACTTTGAAATAAAACAAAAAATAAATATGTGTATAAAAATTATTATTTTTAATATAATTTAAGTACGATCCCAACTTTGGGTTGAACCATTAAACAATATAAATATTCTAACCAAACAAACTGTATATACAGACTTATTTGGTTTTGGCTAATTTCGGTTTTTGATTTATAAAATTTTGGTTTATTCGGTTTTGACTATTTCGATTCGGTTAAAACCGAGTAAACCGAAAGCTCACCCCTGCTATGTTATATAATAGGCAATATATAACTTTTTCATCATAGTTATTATTTACTATTATTATTGTTGTTGTTCTTGAACATTTTTTTTTCTCGTTGTGGTTGAATTCAATGGTTGGTATAAACTGTTTCGGGACATATATGGGTCGTCGTCGTCGTCGTCGTCGTCGTTGTTATTATTGTTGTTGTTGTTGAACTCAAATGGTTGGTATAAACTTTTTTGAGATATATGGGTCTACATTAAACAGGTTTCCTAAAAATCGGTAATTTATAAAGGCACTTTAAATATTACTTAGGATTAGCCCAAATCTGGTTTTGGTTTATTTATAAGTTTGTCACTTGAAAAAATACTCAAGGCTAGCATAAGTCAATTTTTTATTTTTTGCCTTTATTTCTTCTTTCATTCTCTCTCCCAAAATTCTAAACATTTTCTCTTCCAAATCTCTCTCGTCATGCCTAAATTTTATCTTATAGTAACTAAAATTTGATTTACTATTCATTCTAGACAGATTTGTGAAGTTTTGAACTCATTTTAGGGTTACGAACTTTAAAAAATCGTCCACAGTCGCGACGGGGGCGATGGTCGACTGCCTAAATTTCTGACAGTCCTTGTAGTGTATAGGATTGCCAGAAATTTGGGCAGTCCTAAAATGGACTTGTTGGACAGCAAGTCCATTTTAGGACTACCCAAATTTCTGGCAGTCCTGATAGGAGATAGGACTGCCAGAAATTTGAGCAGTCCTAGGACTACCAAAAATTTGGGTAGTACTGAACATAAACTAATGTAGGTAAAAAAATAAATTATCTACTTGGTTTAAAAATAAATAAATTATCTACTTGATTAAAAAATACTCAAAATTTTAAATCTATCTTATAGACAAGTCTCTCAATTTTGCTCATTTTAAAATAAACCTTCATATATACGGTCTATAAATCCATTTTAGGTATAAATCTATTCTAGAGATAAGTCTCTCAATTTTAAATATATTTTAGAGTCTCTCAATTATGTACTCGGTTTTAAAAAAAACTCAAAATTATAAAGCTATTTTAGAAATAGATTTAAAATGATACGACAATATGAGCCACAAACACATATACGATTTTTATTTAGGATAATAAGAACCCAATATAACCATAAGACAATACTAGTATGTCTTTAAGGAAAGAAACAACTAATAATGACAAAGGATTACAATCATATTGCCTGGATGCAATTAATACAAAATTTAGCATATTACATGCGTTCCGTTCAAAAGTATTACAACAATGTGATAATTTAGAATATTTTAGTAAATCATAGTTTCAAAAAACCAAACAATGTCGGTCTTCATTTGGTGTCTGTTCATGTCGGTCTTCGCTTTTCCACCTACTCCAAACTACAAGGTAATCACCGAGCGAACGAAATTTTGGTACTTCAAAAGATGAGAAGAAAAATTGTAGCAATGTAACGTCCTAGTCCCAAAATACGTAGGATCAGGATACGTAAACATGCTAGCTATGTATCAAGTGGACTCCAGCCCATCTCGAATACGTATACGCTATCTAAGTTAGGTAATTATATCCCTATATTACTATGATAAATCTATATCTCAATCCACAGAGGATAAATCCTTCGTAAGACCAAGTGTATTAATATTGGTTAGCATTAACACACTGGATCCCACAGACAAATAAGAATAGACAATATATAATAAAGTGGACCAAACTCTACTACAATTGTCTGAACAAGCTTATAACAAAGAATAAAGCTTGCAAAACTAGGCCATGTCAGCAAAATAAAATAACGAAAAAATAAGTATAATGCTGGAGTAATATAATGAAGATATCAACCAAATATATACCTAAGTCGAACACAGCAACACCACCTGGATCAACGAACTTTCTCTGCAGAAGCGACTACCTGTAGAGTTCATCAAGTCCTCAGAGGACATAGCAACGTACATAATATACATGCCAAGTAACAGTAAAGAAAATATGTAATATGAAAAGTAAATACCATAGCCATCTAAGTGCACATATGCAGTTGAGGACAATCCTAATACCATGCGGAGCCAAACTGACAATCACTCATGGCACCGTGTCGTGATACCAATGAGTGAACACAAAAAACTCCAAGGCTCTGCTACAGAGACCCTGACATACGAAGATAACCAAACCCCAAATAAGGAGACAAGATTACGAGTCACGACGGTCGGATACTTCGGTAACAAGTCAAGTCACGTCAAGACAAGTAGAACTCATAAATAAGTAACAAGTCATGCAAGCTAGTACTACATGATAACACAGAGTCCATGCAAGCTGGAGGGGTAAGTAATTAATACGTCTACATTATTTTAATAGTGTTGATTATTATACTATTACATTAATTGAACGATGTTGTTTTCAACATATTTAATGATGATGTGAGGTCAGGTAGGCCACACATAACAGAAGAAGAACTAGAACAAGAAATGAGGCATTATTTTCCATCATGGTTGAGTGCATATGTAAGACTTGAGAACTCTGTAATTACCTTTCTGTATATGCACTTGAGAATGAGCTTAATTTATTTTTTCGTGGTATTTAGGTCGATCGTCCATACGCAAGACTTGAGAATGAGTCTATTAGAACGCTAGCCAAGGGACCAATTTATGCTGCAAAAATATGGCCAAGCTACTGTGTTAATGGGTTTAGGTTCAAGTCAACAACTTGCCCGATCAGAGACAACTTTGTGGATCTCGATTCCACAAAAAATAGTTGTTTGTGTATCAGATCTTCGAACTACAAAGATGTTGATGCGAGCAACGATTTCTATGGCATCCTACGGAAGATTGTGGAGCTGACATATAGTTATAGAATAGAGCCTGCTAAGATTGTGTTATTCATGTGTGATTGGTTCGATCCGATTGAAGGTCAAGGGTGGAAAGTAGACAAGTACGGTCTTGTGGATATAAACTATCGGCGTCGATATCAAGCCTATGAACTATTTGTCCTATCAAGTCAGGCTCAGCTCGTGTACTTCACAAGTTATCCTAAACGGAGAACAACAAGGTCGGACTGGTGGGCAGTATGCAAGACCAAAGCTAGAAATACCTTTGAGGTTGACAATATAGCTTATCAGGAGGATGAACTACCTCTTGTAACAAATATTATAGAAGTGGACACAACGAAAGTTCCTCATTACACATCTAATTGTGTAGAAGAAGTAGAATTATCTGAAGAGGAACATGCAGATGAAAGTGAAGATGTAGAGGAGGAGGAGGAAGAAGAAGAAGAAGAAGAAGATGAGCTAAACGAACTAGATGAATTTTCAGAAGAGGATTAGATCTGTACGTTTGTTTTATCATCATATTTGATACTTTAGTGACACTTTTATCATATAAATCTGTGACACTATCATATAAATATGTATATTTGTTTTATTGTCATATGTTATTATCAGGTATGACTAGACCCGGACGACGCAGAGGATATTATGTTAGGCAGTCCCGTCTGCCTCGGGCTGGGGATACAGATTCCGTACCCTCATCCTCATCTCCGAGTACGCCAGTGTACCGTTATATTTCCGGTCCATTACCGGGACAGGGCAGTTCCAGCAGGTTGGCGACTCCTCCCTCGTCGTCCAGCATTCCTGATCCCGCGTCCAGCATTCCTCCCGCGTCCAGTATTCCTCCTGCCAACGGCTCCATGGGGAGAGCCGACGCCGAGCATATGGAGGACGGCGATCAGACTGATCCTGCCCAGCCAGGAGGTGAGAGCGACCCTCCATGCGCTCCCCCGGACGAGACGTGTATGGAGATTTGGACGGACGGACCTACGAAGTAAGTTAATTAGTTAATATATACTTCTCAAATGATTATATGTACATATATATTCATGAAATTTATTATTGTATAGATATCGGCCTCCTGCAGTACAGAGACAGCTGGGGTTATTTCTGAGGCAGAACTATGGTGGGCCTTGGATTAACTACTCAGATGCTCCTGCAGATAGGAAGGCCTTTTGGTTGGCCCACTTCATGGTAAAAAATTTATTTATTTTTAAATCTTAATAATCATTTGTGAATATTATATAACTTTTCTATTTTACTTCTTGTAGAGGACCTATTTTGTCACTCCCCATTCCCGGAATACGTAAAATTTTGATTTTTCATGTATATGGTATCTGGCACCTGTATCTTTATTGCATTTATCCTGTATTTGTAACTGGCCATGGCATGGAACAGTATCTCGTCGCGAATTAGTGTGCCACCCCTTGTCCTTGTCTGGTTGTAGGCGTGGTTCACTGTTTCGATGATAGGATTTCTGAACCGTGTTGTGGTTAGGATTTTATTTAATTAATTTAATTAGTTGTATCACGTAACAATTAACATGTCATTAGTCACATGGTTAGAGCATGTTTAGGGCTTAGGGTTTTCTTAAGCCAACCCCTATATATATTGCATTTATTTAATATTTATCACGCATTTATTCCGTGTCTAATTTCTTTAATTTTATGCTAATTATTTTTCTGTAATTTGTTTCTGCCTTTACCTAGCTATTGGTTTATTTTGCCCATGTTGAACCAACTTGGTTTAACTTGGTTCAACATGATAAGCATGGATGGTCTAGATTGTGTAGGAAGGAATGGATGGTGGGAGATTAACATGACTTGCTATTTAAATCCCTCTTATATTCTCTCTCCTCATAACTCTCATTTTCTTTCTTCCTCCACCAAAACCCTAGCTATTAGAGAGAGGCAAGTACATCTTGCACACCAGGAGGGATTTCATGCATCCCCATTTATTTTTGGTCTATGTTGTTCATCTTCTCTTCCTCTACAAGTTTAGGTCTTGAAGTTCTTGATTTCCATGGATGGTTGGGTGTAGATCTAAGTTTTAAGCTTTGGTTTTCAAGGTTTTGGTCTTCATATGAATTTAGGGTTTTGATCTATCAAACATTATTGATTTCGAAATTAAGTGGTTCCATGTTGTAGAGAATTTGATTCTACTAAAGTTTGGCTTTTGAAAAGTTAGATTTTGATTTATTTTATGGAAGTTATGGTAAAAAGAATTTTGGTTCGTTCCTATATATTCATCTGCAGCACGCACAGCATGTCGCGGAAGGCGCATATCATGTCGCAGAAGGCGCATGTCGCAGGAGGCGCATGTTGCAATGAAGCGCATGTCGCAGTAGGCGCATATCATGTCGCGAATGAGCCGCATTAAGGCGCATGTCGCAGTAGGCGCATATCATGTCGCGAATGAGCCGCCTTAAGGCGCATGTCGCAGTAGGCGCATATCATGTCGCGAATGAGCCGCATTAAGGCGCATGTCGCAGTAGGCGCATATCATGTCGCAGTTGAGCCGCATGAGGCGCATGTCGCAGTAGGCGCATATCATGTCGCAGTTGAGCCGCATGAGGCGCATGTCGCGGTAGGCGTATATTATGTCGCAGTTGAGCCACATGAGGCGCATGTCGCGGTAGGCGCATATCATGTCGCAGTTGAGCCGCATGAGGCGCACCGCATGTCGCAGAAGGCGCATGTCGCAGGAGGCGCATGTTGCATTAAGGCGCATGTCGCAGTAGGCGCATATCATGTCGCAGAATATGCCTATTTTGGTTGTTTCTGACTATCATATGTTCTATTTTGACTGAATTGTGGCTAGAATTTCTTCCAATTCCTAACATGAATTTGTAGATCTTTTTCTTGGCTTCAAGAATATGTTACCAACTATTTTGTACTAATTATGGACTCGACCATGTTTAATGCTAATTGACTTTCATGCCTTGTCACCATTAATAACGATGGTTATCTTGACTAGATTGATCATGCGTTCCTAGTTGGAACTAAGAGACTGGCTAGTCGTCTTATTAAAATGAATGAATGAGACACGTTCATGTAATAAACTATTGTACTCGATTAGCCGATCCCGAATATTGACATACAGGCACATGCAAGCTTCAATCTATTTATTTATTTATTTATTTATTTATTTTTCTACAAAAGTAGCATGTGTACTTGATGGTCAAGGCATGATTACCCCGTGGTTAGATTTGATTGTTGCATTACGCTATGTAAAACCTACAACCTAGCCGCACTGGTATCGTTGTAGAGTTGCGCATATCGTATCCCGTACGAAAGTACTCATTTGAATGATCATGATCCACGGCATGGGATTTTACTCAACGTAGGGACTATTAAGTAAAATAAAATAATGATAGCATGGAGAGAATGGATTCCCGAGTTCTTACATGGCAGCCCTTCCGGGACTAGTAGTGCCCGCCAGGCCGGCTGGTTCCCACAGATACTGTAAATCTGCCACACGGGCAGGGAACAGTACCTGCTTTTATTATTATTGTATATTGTATATATATATATGACGGGCGTCCTGCTAGGACTCGTCTAATTCATGCTTGGCGCACCTGATTGACTGGATAGACTAGCCTTGCTCGCACATAGTAAGAACTGAGGAATTCCTAATTGCATAATTCCAGGATAACTTGGGACTCACAATAGCAAGCCGTAGGATTTGATTGGCCGTACAAGATGATTTGTTTGTGTACTGTACCTACTCTGTTGTCTAACTGGGATGATCAGAATGTCAGGACATGACGGGCCAACTTCTGTCCTTGTTTGGTTGGGAGGTTGGTTCGAAGTGTCGTGATGTGATGTGAATCATAGTAGCAAGCAGAGATCTATTATTATATTCTCTTATTACTGGTTTTAATTCCCTCATATCGTGCTTCCTTGTGGTACTTGCTATTAGAGGTCTAACCTCTCTGGTTTTACATGGCCAGATTTAGAGCCGGTTCTCGAGGATCCAGCTTACTTCCGCCTCCAAGATGGTCAACACTAGAGGGATGATCGCAGGAGGACTCGAGTGGGTCCCTTACTTCACCACTCGTTTTGTTATTTACTTTATACCGTAGCCGTTTGGCACCGACATGTTAGTCGGATTGTCTTGTACTTACTTTTGCATAATTGTAATTAAGTCAGACTGCAGCTGATAACAATTGTGTACACCTTGCTATATCATCTGGCTATGTTTTGTAAAGCCAGATCTCAAGAACATTTTGACTGAGCGTTTGGGACGCCTTACTGCTTATTCTTACATGTTCTCTATTTCTGTTTTTTTGTTCGAATGATTGAGACAATAGATGTGAAGTGACCATAGTGAGACTTTCATGTAGTATGCACCCCCTCGTCTTTAGACAGCATTGATCGTATTATACGGTATTCATCTACCCGTAATACGTAGCTGGCTGAGTCATTCCCCCGCTCTCCAGTATTCTGGTTCTGGGGCGTGACAAGGTTTTAGTGGTGGCCCATGCAGGTCTGATTTCAGACTTGTGGGGTGCTTGATTTATAGGATGTCTCAATCACACATGTTTTCCCTTGATCTCCTGATTCGTTATTCTCAACCCTTGCTTGACATTCCGGTATCCTTTGACTTCATTGATCCTTCATGTCCGGTTGTTTGATTGTTCTCTTGTCCCTTTTCTTAGGGGCACCTCGTCTGCATCTGTCAGGATTGGACAGCAACAACAAGGGCAACATGGGCAACATGACCAGGTTGGTCAGCAACAAGGGCCAGTCTCACCTCAGGAGACTATCCAAGAAGAGGTGATATTTGAACCAGCAGTTGGACCGCAGTATCCGGAGGTTCCAACACCACCTGTAGTTCCACCTACCCCTATGGAAGTGGATACACCAGCCCTTCTGGAGATCATGAGAGGAATGATGGCTGCTCAGCAACATCAGATGTTGGCCCAGCAGCGCATGCACACTCAGCTACAAGAGCAGAATGTGTTGCTCAACCAAGGATTGCAGACGGCTCTGGAAAGAGGAATGAGGACTGATTCAGGAGCATCGGCCAGGTTTTGCAAGTACAACCCCCACCGTTTCGAGGGCACGGAGGATGCTATTTCAGCAGATGCATGGCTCAAGGATATTGAGGCTATTCTAATAGCAGCTAAGGTGCCGGCAGAAGAACGTGTAGATCAGGTGAAGTTGTTACTTCAGGATCTCGCACGTGATTGGTGGGAATCAGAGGAAGTAGGTATCAGACGTCCCGTTGCTTGGGACGATTTTACTGCAAGGTTCAAGACGAAGTATTATGGAGTTGTGGCGCAGTTTGAGCTACAACAGAAATTTATCAACCTCAGACAGGCTGGCAAGACTGTAGATGCGTACGCAGCGGAGTTCTGCAGATTGAGCAGGTTTGCCCCAGAGATGGTAGCAACGGAGCGCCAGAGGGCGATGAGGTTCCAGCAAGGGTTTCATCTTGAGCTCTTGCAGTTGATAGAGGGGCACAACTACCAGACTTTTGATGAAGTATTGACGGCGACTCGAAGGCATGAGATCACCATTCAGAGGCTTGCGGCAAGGACTGGAGGTCAGAAGAGATCTCACGGTCAGATAGAAGGAGGAGGGGCAGCAGCGCCCCGAGCAACAGCACCATCCCCTGGCATTCGTATCCACGATGTGGCAATACGAGCACCAGCACTACCCAGGCAGCAGCAGCAACAACAACCGAGGAAGAACCAGCAACCCCCAGCGGGCTGCACTTACTGTGGTAAGGGAGGGCACACTAGGGATGTGTGTCGTTCAGCTAATGGATTATGCTTGAGGTGTGGCAGTCCAGACCTTAGGATTGCCAATTGTCCTATGATACAGAGGCCAGGAGGGCCAGCTCAACGGTTTCCGGCGTTGCCAGCTCCAGAGGTAGCACCGTATCAAGGGCCGGCACTAGCAGTGAGGCCACTAGCCCAGCACCCATTACCGACGCAAGCTCAGATGTACCGACAAGCACAGCATCAGGTTGGGCAGCAGGGACAGGGAAGGCAGGGACAAAGGCAAGAAGGATTTGGAGTATTAGAGCAAAGATTGGCTGAAGGCGGTCAGGTTTTGAGTAAGTTTGAGTATTAATTATTATTTATTATAATTCTTTGAGTTTTATATTCGAAGGGTGAAGGCAACTTTTCGTCTCACTCATCTGCTCTCGTATCATGTGATACGTGAAATTCATCATGTGTCTTGATTACGAGAGTACGTCCTGGACAGAGTCTCGTTCTTGATTTAGTCATTGGTACCGACTTATCTCAAGCATTGACCCTTGTCCACTTTGGGTGTCGGTGTAGGACCTCGAGGACGAATTCCTACCTGACTTGAGAGGCATATTTTATTCGTATGTCTCCGATCATTTCCCTTTAGGGTATGATTATTGTTTGCGCTCTTACTTAATTGTCTTTCTTTCGTAATCTGTTCGTATGCCATGTGTTGTTTGATAATCATGATTGTTATATGACATGAGTGTATTTCGTGATCTGAGAGCGCGCTCGACTAGCCTTATTGAAATTCCGAGGACGGAATTTTTCTAAGGAGGGTAGAGATGTCACTCCCCATTCCCGGAATACGTAAATTTTTGATTTTTCATGTATATGGTATCTGGCACCTGTATCTTTATTGCATTTATCCTGTATTTGTAACTGGCCATGGCATGGAACAGTATCTCGTCGCGGATTAGTGTGCCACCCCTTGTCCTTGTCTGGTTGTAGGCGTGGTTCACTGTTTCGATGATAGGATTTCTGAACCGTGTTGTGGTTAGGATTTTATTTAATTAATTTAATTAGTTGTATCACGTAACAATTAACATGTCATTAGTCACATGGTTAGAGCATGTTTAGGGCTTAGGGTTTTCTTAAGCCAACCCCTATATATATTGCATTTATTTAATATTTATCACGCATTTATTCCGTGTCTAATTTCTTTAATTTTATGCTAATTATTTTTCTGTAATTTGTTTCTGCCTTTACCTAGCTATTGGTTTATTTTGCTCATGTTGAACCAACTTGGTTTAACTTGGTTCAACATGATAAGCATGGATGGTCTAGATTGTGTAGGAAGGAATGGATGGTGGGAGATTAACATGACTTGCTATTTAAATCCCTCTTCTATTCTCTCTCCTCATAACTCTCATTTTCTTTCTTCCTCCACCAAAACCCTAGCTATTAGAGAGAGGCAAGTACATCTTGCACACCATGAGGGATTTCATGCATCCCCATTTATTTTTGGTCTATGTTGTTCATCTTCTCTTCCTCTACAAGTTTAGGTCTTGAAGTTCTTGATTTCCATGGATGGTTGGGTGTAGATCTAAGTTTTAAGCTTTGGTTTTCAAGGTTTTGGTCTTCATATGAATTTAGGGTTTTGATCTATCAAACATTGTTGATTTCGAAATTAAGTGGTTCCATGTTGTAGAGAATTTGATTCTACTAAAGTTTGGCTTTTGAAAAGTTAGATTTCGATTTATTTTGTGGAAGTTATGGTAAAAAGAATTTTGGTTCGTTCCTATATATTCATCTGCAGCACGCACAGCATGTCGCGGAAGGCGCATATCATGTCGCAGAAGGCGCATGTCGCAGGAGGCGCATGTTGCAATGAAGCGCATGTCGCAGTAGGCGCATATCATGTCGCGAATGAGCCGCATTAAGGCGCATGTCGCAGTAGGCGCATATCATGTCGCGAATGAGCCGCCTTAAGGCGCATGTCGCAGTAGGCGCATATCATGTCGCGAATGAGCCGCATTAAGGCGCATGTCGCAGTAGGCGCATATCATGTCGCAGTTGAGCCGCATGAGGCGCATGTCGCGGTAGGCGTATATCATGTCGCAGTTGAGCCACATGAGGCGCATGTCGCGGTAGGCGCATATCATGTCGCAGTTGAGCCGCATGAGGCGCACCGCATGTCGCAGAAGGCGCATGTCGCAGGAGGCGCATGTTGCATTAAGGCGCATGTCGCAGTAGGCGCATATCATGTCGCAGAATATGCCTATTTTGGTTGTTTCTGACTATCATATGTTCTATTTTGACTGAATTGTGGCTAGAATTTCTTCCAATTCCTAACATGAATTTGTAGATCTTTTCCTTGGCTTCAAGAATATGTTACCAACTATTTTGTACTAATTATGGACTCGACCATGTTTAATGCTAATTGACTTTCATGCCTTGTCACCATTAATAACGATGGTTATCTTGACTAGATTGATCATGCGTTCCTAGTTGGAACTAAGAGACTGGCTAGTCGTCTTATTAAAATGAATGAATGAGACACGTTCATGTAATAAACTATTGTACTCGATTAGCCGATCCCGAATATTGACATACAGGCACATGCAAGCTTCAATCTATTTATTTATTTATTTATTTATTTATTTTTCTACAAAAGTAGCATGTGTACTTGATGGTCAAGGCATGATTACCCCGTGGTTAGATTTGATTGTTGCATTACGCTATGTAAAACCTACAACCTAGCCGCACTGGTATCGTTGTAGAGTTGCGCATATCGTATCCCGTACGAAAGTACTCATTTAAATGATCATGATCCACGGCATGGGATTTCACTCAACGTAGGGACTATTAAGTAAAATAAAATAATGATAGCATGGAGAGAATGGATTCTCGAGTTCTTACATGGCAGCCCTCCCGGGACTAGTAGTGCCCGCCAGGCCGGCTGGTTCCCACAGATACTGTAAATCTGCCACACAGGCAGGGAACAGTACCTGCTTTTATTATTATTGTATATTGTATATATATATGACGGGCGTCCTGCTAGGACTCGTCTAATTCATGCTTGGCGCACCTGATTGACTGGATAGACTAGCCTTGCTCGCACATAGTAAGAACTGAGGAATTCCTAATTGCATAATTCCAGGATAACTTGGGACTCACAATAGCAAGCCGTAGGATTTGATTGGCCGTACAAGATGATTTGTTTGTGTACTGTACCTACTCTGTTGTCTAACTGGGATGATCAGAATGTCAGGACATGACGGGCCAACTTCTGTCCTTGTTTGGTTGGGAGGTTGGTTCGAAGTGTCGTGATGTGATGTGAATCCTAGTAGCAAGCAGAGATCTATTATTATATTCTCTTATTACTGGTTTTAATTCCCTCATATCGTGCTTCCTTGTGGTACTTGCTATTAGAGGTCTAACCTCTCTGGTTTTGTATGGCCAGATTTAGAGCCGGTTCTCGAGGATCCAGCTTACTTCCGCCTCCAAGATGGTCAACACTAGAGGGATGATCGCAGGAGGACTCGAGTGGGTCCCTTACTTCACCACTCGTTTTGTTATTTACTTTATACCGTAGCCGTTTAGCACCGACATGTTAGTCGGATTGTCTTGTACTTACTTTTGCATAATTGTAATTAAGTCAGACTGCAGCTGATAACAATTGTGTACACCTTGCTATATCATCTGGCTATGTTTTGTAAAGCCAGATCTCAAGAACATTTTGACTGAGCGTTTGGGACGCCTTACTGCTTATTCTTACATGTTCTCTATTTCTGTTTTCTTGTTCGAATGATTGAGACAATAGATGTGAAGTGACCATAGTGAGACTTTCATGTAGTATGCACCCCCTCGTCTTTAGACAGCATTGATCGTATTATACGGTATTCATCTACCCGTAATACGTAGCTGGCTGAGTCATTCCCCCGCTCTCCAGTATTCTGGTTCTGGGGCGTGACATATTTCTATCCACCACACCGGGCGGCGAAGATCGAGGCCCAATTTTCTGCCGTCGCAGACAAGCTCATCCGTGATGCGATCCACGACCAGAAGTCTCGTGATCGCTCTGGAAAGCCGATCCATGGTTGGATCACGCCAGAATAGTGGACTTCGATCAATGCTAGATTCGTCGAGGCCAGGTACCAGGAGCGGTCTGACAAGGCCAAGGTGGCACGGTCGAGCGCCAGTAAGTGGTGTGGTGGCTCCATTTCGATAACGGAGCTTTTTCGTCGTCTGGTACATTTGCTATGACGGACATCATTTTATATATAGTTGGATAGAATGTTTAATACTAATAATAGATAATATATTTTAACAGGTAAAAAAGGGTGAGGACCCCAACATGGTGACCGTCTTCCTGGTCACCCGTCGGAGGGCTGGGGAGTTCATTGACGAGAGGGCGACGCAGGCATATGTACGTTCTATTCTTTATATTAATTTACTATAATTTAGAAAACAGGAAAATAGATATCAATATAGACTTTAGCAAACACTTGTACGTTAGCAAACATTGTTCTAGGCCGAGTTTGTTCGGCTACAAGAGGAGGCGACTGCTGCTGCTAGTGCGCCAGCAGAGGGAGGGGCTGGTACTTCCTTCCAGCTGCCTACAGCTCTATCGTCCGACGACCTCTGGATGACCGCCGTTGGCGGTCTTCAGAAGGGTACGTACTACGGTATGGGATCCTACGGCGCCTATTTGGCTTCAGAGTCATCCCGGGCCCCCTCTGTCAGTGCGCAGTCTACAGCTTCGTAGGCGTCATCACGAGCTCAGGATATTCGTCGTCAAATCGACGAGCTGCGTCGCGAGTTGCAGTAGCAGATTTCTGATCACCTTACCGCAGAGCGACGATCCGACCCTCCGATGATCACCGGACGATTTGATGCGGTCGAGCGCAGTATACATGAGCTGATGAGTCTGCAGCAGGCTACAGCTGCCAGCTTGTACACGCTCACCGAGTCTACGCAGCGCACAGGGCGTAGACAGGTCGAGCTGGAGGGATCGCAGAGGACCATGTCTGCCTCACTCACTCAGGTATCGGCTTCGATTGAGGAGAGTACTCAGAGGATGGTGAGTACCCTTGCTGCGCATGGTGAGCGACTGCGAGAGCTGGAGCAGATACGTCCTCCCGGTCCATCGACGGCGCCGACTCTAGACATTGCACTGCCTCCTACTGCCCCTACGGTGCAGCTCACACAGGAGCAGTATGAGTACATGCTATCCCAGATGCGCGACAGGGGTCCTCAGTGATCCAGTAGATTTTTTTTATCATCTTTGTATGTATTGGCCCTTCTGTTGGACATGTATGTTTGTTGGACATATATGTTTCTGATATTTAATTTGTTGATATTTTTATTGAGTATATGTATGATATTTAGTTGTAGACTGTTATGATGGGAGACTGTTATTCATCTATTAGTTGTAGACTATTATGATGGAAGACTGTTAATTATATATGATGATATCTGCGACGGGGATGACAAATATACGCTGGGTTATAAGCGATGATCTGATATACAAAGGAGGTGCTGCCCAAATTTTAAAAAAATATAATGTGTATTTTTGTGATGATGTGTGTCTGTATTTACAGTGTGTGTGAAGTGGAGTGTTCGGAACCATCGATAGTTTCGATTACTGTTGTATGTTTTATCTTGGACAGAAAGAGCAACTGTTCAGGGTGTACTCTGAGAGCTTCATTTTCACATCCTTTATTCTCTCGGGACGTCGTACAGGATCCCGAGAAGGACGTGAAGAGGAAGCTCTGAGAAGTGCACCCTGAACTGTTGCTCTTTCTATCCAAGATAAAACAAAGAACAGTAAGCGAAACTATCGATGGTTCGAACACTGCACTTCACACACACTGTAAACACAGACACACAACATAACAAAAATACAGATTATATTTATTTAAATTTTTTTCAGGTATTTGCGACGGATAGCGACGGATCTGCGACGTATAGCGACGTTTGGGGACGTCGCTATACGTCACAAATTAGCGGCATTACGTCGTTGTACGTCGCTACTATGCTGATGTGGCAGACATGCCATGTCATCACATAAATAGAAATAAACGTCGCTAAGTAGTCGCACTACGTCGCTACTTTTGCGACGTAAAGTTTTCGTCGCTCTACGTCGCTAACTTTGCGACGACCCAGCGACACGGCAGTGACGTCGCAAACAGCGACGTAGAGCGACGAATTTGTCATCTGCGACTAGCTTTAAAGCGACCTTCATTTTTCGTCGCTAAAGTCGTCACTAATTACGATTAGCGACATATTTTCCATAATTAGCGACGTATCTGGACGTCGCTAATCTGCCATATTTTAGTAGTATGAATATCTCGTGTTAGACTCCTTATCATATCATCATCATTCATCGTATCTGTGTCCTGTGGTCTATCGTGTCAATGGACACGAATTTAACATATCGTCATGCCTAGTGTCAATACTCGATATCTATAAATAGACATCGGCACCCGAATGCTAATCGGATGCTAAGTACCAACTATTCCTACGTCATGATATATATGAAGATAGAAACAAAAGAAGAAAGTAAAAAAAGGAACATGTAATAAAACTTTGGTAAGGTATACTTGCATGTATCCTGCAGCTGGTTTTGCAAAAGAGATGCTACTGTCCCTTCGGTCTCCTCGCCACAAACTCCTATGTCACATCAACAACCACAATCAACTCCTGGTATCAATGGACACCACTTCTATGTTCTAACCATCTCACATAACCCATCCTAGAAGTCATCATAGCTATGCACCCATTAAGTACTGAATTATTATGATAAAATATAATATCTATAATTACTAAATATCCAATATAAATTTTGGAAAAATAATGGAAAATAATTTAAATATAATTTATATAGGCTATTTATAAGAAAAATTTATGAACTAGTTACTAGTTGGATTGGTTCACACAACTTGCCAATTTTTCGACAAAATGGGTCGACTCAAACATAACAAGGATATGTTTGTATATTTTGAAATAATTGATTTCAATTCCCCATGTCTAGGAATTACTCCAAGGGTTTCTTCTTTTTTAACACCGAGAAGTTCAACAATAAGAAAGTAAGTGAGGTACTTCGCTACCACCTGCACTCAGGAACTCGGATCACTAATGAGTGCTTGTCGAGTTATGAGCAAATAACATAACATGAGTAATAATATGAGCATTAGCATAAGCATTAACTGAAAAAATACATAACATGTTACAAAACAAGAAGTGCCACAACACACGAGCTATGGAGGTGATGGGTCCATGCCAATTGAGGTTATCCATGCCTCTAGAGCCACGAGCGATCGGTGTTGCTGGTAGTGCGACTATCCTCCCCTCCCTATGTGCACTATATGAGATTTATTAGTCAATTATCCTACGAGTTTTCTTCTTGGTTCTCGAGTTGTAGACACTAGAGAATCGACCTAGCATGACGAGTCATGAGTATGAGCTATTCATAAGTTATCACTTACAAACTTATCATACTTTACAACACGCGATACATAGGACAATGCTCACACTTGATTGTCCTATGCCGAAATGCATCAAGTTATCATAGATAGATAATCCATGGTGTCGTATAGGATATGCACTCGTGTCAGCATATATTTGAAAGGTACATCATTCTAACATTTCACAAAATTACTACCTTATGATAAGGAATCAGAGTAAAAGAAATAACGAAAAAATAAGTAAAAGGGCAATAGGTGCATAGGAAGTCATGCATATGGGCAATCTGGCACATGGACATCCTAGTGCATGGTACACGACGTACTAGCACGCGGTGTACTGGCACGCGACGCAGGGCACGCGGTGCACGGCACACTGGCACGCGGTGCAGGGAACGCTGGCACGCGGCGCACTGGCACATGACGCAGGACACGCTGGCACGCGGCGCTGGAACACGATGCAGGGCACGCGGTGCACTGACACGCGGCGCAAGGTATGCTAGCGTACGATGTACTGTCACACGGCACATGTCCTCCTGCGCGCATGGTCTTCGTCTTATCTAAACAGCAAGTTCGGCCATAGAAGTTTCTTAAAACTTGCCAAGGCCATAACTTGCTCTCCGACACTCAAAATCTGGCGAAACAAAAGCCAAAACTGCATGAAATCAACTTTTCTACAACATGGAACAACTAGGTTTCAAAAATAAATTTTTTTACTAGATCAATCCCACATAAAATCATAAAAATCCTAACTTTAAAAATTAGATCTATGCCAAAATACCCATTAAAACTGAAAATGTCAAGTACTAAAGATGGAGAGAATGTAAAGGTGCACATTAAAGACTAAAAACATGAAAGAAGAATCATAGACAATAAAATCATAGTTTTTTTATTTAGGCAAGATTGACTTGCCTAGGTTGGAAAATAGGAATAAAGTAAGTAAAATAAATGAGTGAGTGAATGAGGAGAGAGAATGGAAAGGGTTATATATGGTGGAGGGGGATGATCTTGACCCTTAGATTTGCCATGTCATCAATCCAAGTCACAAAGGAAAACCAAGGGTCTCATGGTCCAAGAGTGAACTGGATCATGAATCCATTCTACATACGGGTCATAGTACGAGTTTATGGCAATTGCCAATGGTTATTGTATAAGTCCAGGGTGATCTCATGTGTGAAATAAATCCAATGCTCAACACTCAAAACCAGAAATACGAAACACAATATAAAGCATGGTTTATGAGAAAAATTTTAAATACCAAAAAATCTATAAATACAAAGTCCGGGAACAAACGTGACAAATCTACCCTCTTTAAAAAAATTTTGCCTCAAAATCTCACTAAAACTAGTCGAGCTGGGCAAGCATACTGGAAATCTTATAAAAGCATAAGTCACTTATCAAGAAATGAATACATGGCAAGTAGATGTTATTGAAATAGAATTAAGTAAAGTACAGAAAAAATTAAATAAATGCATACCTATAATATAAGGAAAGGAAGAACAATGAGGTATACGAAGAACTATACCCCTAAGTCAGCTAAGTAGGAATCATCCTCGCTGCATGGCCTACGTTGACTCACAAAGTGGACAAGAATCAAATCTCAACTTAAATCGGTACCAATGACTTGGTCGAGAGCATGACCCTGATCTATGACGTACCTTGGTAGTTGGGACACATGATAACTGTCACGTATTGTGAGTTACGAAGGCGGATGAGCGGGACGAGAAACTCATCTCCATCAGCCGAATAGATCGAGTCAACCTTGCACTTCAGGCACAAATAAAATAAAAGGTTGTCGACAAAAATCCAAGATAAGATAAACTAAAAGGAGGCTCAAAATTTCATTAAAAATCTGACCTCCCTCGGCTAGCAGTTGCTATTGGATACCAAACTCTTCACGCTCCTACTTCAGGGTTACTGCTCTGGGCCCCTACTGATTCTGTCTAGCTTGGTGGACCTGGTTATACTGTACTAGACATTGAGGCTGGAACTGCTGAGACTGTGTTAGAAGGAAATGTTCAGCAAGGGCTCGGACTGCCTCTGCTGGTCCTTTCTGGCCTTCAATCGCTAGCTGAGGTGGGGCTAAAGGTTGCCTGACTAAAGAAGACTCCGGATGCAAGAGTGGGCAAGAACAAATCATATGGCTAGATGTCCCGCATGTGAGATACTAGCCATTTTTCTTCCGACACTGAGCCCTTGTGTGCCTCCGACTTGCCGTAGTAATCACATCCTACTGACACTGACTGCCTCGAAGGCTGCATAGGGCTGAGGAAACTGGCTGGCGATGAGCTCGAGGTTCTAGAGTTATGACTGTTGGGGCTGGAGCTGATGACTGAATTCTAATACTTCTCGTGGCGGTGTGGGATCTCTTCTGACCTCCTATCCTTTCTGCTAATCTTTGGCTGGCAATCTCTAGGGATCTGGCTGCCTTGAACACTAAATCAAAGGTGGTGCCCGGCGCAGGACATGCTGGCACGTGACGCACTAGCACGCATAGCAGGACACGCAGTGCACGGCACACTGGCACGTGGTGCAAGGCACGCTGGCATGCGACATAATAGCACGTGGTATACGACGTACTGGAATGCGACACAGGACATACGGTGTACGGTGCCTGCCATGCGACACAGGGCACACTAGCTTGTGGCGCAGGGCTCGCGACACACCAGCATACGATGCAGGGCATGCGATACACGATGCACTGGTACACGACACAGGGCACACAGTGCATGGCATACTAATGTGCGGCACATGACATGCTGGCATACGACATGTTGGCACGCGACGCAGGACACGTGGTACACGATGCACTAGCATACGACAGGATCTCTTGACGCATGGCACGCGGCACACTGGCACGTGACGCACGACCTCTTGTGCGTATGGGCTTCGTCTTCTCCAAACAACAAGTTCGGCCGTAGAAGTTTCTCAAAACTTGCCAAGGCTATAACTTGCTCTCAGGGACTCAAAATTTGGAGAAACAAAAGCCAAAATTGAATGTGAGAGACTCGTCTCACAGTATTCGTATTTACACATGGATATGTATTTTATATTGTATTCTTTATTTTCTTGGATTCCAGAGAACCGAAAGAAAACTTAATTTTTGAGATTTTTCTGTAAAACCGGCGTACTGTCGGCATACCGATCTGTACCGACGGTATACCGTCCGGGCAAATTTTCCACTTTATAGATATTTTTATATTCGAGATATTTTTATATAGATATTTTCATGAAAGTGTTTAGATATTTTTATGAATAGTATTTAGATATTTTGATGAATTGTGATGATACATTCTATTATCCATTAGTTTCTTGGTTTTTTTCTAAACGGTCAAGATTAATCCTGATCGACTCGCGGATCGCTATCGGACGGTCACAATTAATTCACCTTTCTTTATATATACGATTACGTTTCTTTTCGATTTTTCTTTTAGTTTGCTCTCTCCATACTTCATTCCTTCTCGTTTCCACTCCATATTCCTCGGAAGTTTGGAGCGTGGTCTCGAGACCTCAAGGTATAGTTTTTGAACACCTCTTGGTAGTGGATTTGAAGAGTTAGGCTTGGAGCTTTATTAGGCAAGCTCATCTTGTCGAACTGCTGGATGTATTATAATTTTCTTGTGGTTTTTGTTTTCTTACTGTCTTGATAGTCCAGTATTTCCTACTTCTTGCTTTACTAAATATGTTTCTCTCATGATTATCATTATTTTGTTTGTCTCAAATTTGGTCTGAGCTAGGTTTTGATTTCTTGTAAAATCTTGATATTTTCTTAGTAGAAAAACTTTGTATCGGAAATGATGCCGGAGTACTTGCCATATGACTTAGTATATATGCTGTATACGACCTTCCTCTAGTATTATTTTTATGGTTATACTGAGTTTAGCAACTTTCGAGATGAGTTTTGGTTTCAGAACTTGTTTCAATGCCTTTAGTATTATTTCTCGGCTAAAATTGGCATACTGTCGGTATACTACTGTGTACCGATGGAATACTGGTTTGTGAGCCCTCTTTTTGGTTAAAAAGCTGTTGTGACACTTTTTGGAATACCGACGGTGTACGGTCCATACCGTCGGTATACCGGTGCGACATATAAATTTTGACAGAGAGTTTTTGCCTATAAAAACTGGCATACCGACGGTGTACCAGTAAGTACCGTCGGAACACCGATCCATTACCTAAGTTGGTTTATTTCCTAATTTTGACACGATTTCTTAATTTTTTTCTTGCTTATTGCTTTATTGTATATGCTATGCCTAGTTTGCAGTCTTGCCCTATTATGCCTGTTTAGTCACGAGACATGAATTATCTTGATTCCAGTACATGTCCAGTTGGACTTAGTGGCCTGTCATGGCGCACTCCTGAATTTCGTACATGTCCAACTTTCGGATAGTAGCCTGTCATGGCACGCTCATGATTTCAGTACATGTCCAGATTTATTTAGTGGCTCATCGTAACACACTCTTGTCCAGTCTCGCATGTCTCATGTCTAGGATGGATTCTACGAAATGTTATACCCGGAATCCTGAATGAAAATGTTAAGGATTAACAACTAGCTTTGTTATCTAGATCATTGGAAGGGGAGAATTTTTTGGTTGCCTACAAACTCTTTGTTTTGGCCCTTATATATATCTACTTGGGATTTGGAGCTATCTATCAGGATAAGCACACTTCCAGTGCACCATCGAGTGTTGTACTACTTTAGGACATACATATCTTACCGCGGTATGTTTGATATACTTAGGGGTGAGTGTTCGATTTATTCAATTTCAACCGAACCGAAATAGTCAAAACCGAATAAATCAAAATTCTAAAAATCCAAAACCGAAACCGAACCGAATTAACCAAAAACCAAAACCGAAAAGAACTGAATAAGCAATTCATTTTATTCAGTTTATTTGGTTAAAGATTTATGTTATTTAACGGGTCAGGTCCAAAGTTGGGATTGTGGTTACATTATATTCAAATGATAGTTTTTATACATACAATTGTTATATTTCAATGTTGCACATAAAGTTAAACTAGTTATTAAATTATCAATGTTGAGCTTCAAAACATATACATATAATTATTGTTTTCAAAATATACAAACTTGTAATCACAAAATATACATAAAATTTAGAGTATTTACATAATTGTATGATTCTTATTCGATTTTCGGTTTTGGACCGAAACCCAAAACCGAAACCGAATAAGGATTTTTTGTATTTTCAAAACCGAAATCGAACCAATTTTTTTTACACTGAACCGAATCTCTTATTCGGTTCGGTTCGGTTAGGTTTTTGGTCTAAAATCAAATAATGCTCACCCCTAGCTATACTTATTTTCTTTTAGCCTGGATAAGTCAGATAGTCTGCAGAACTGGTAACTGGATTGGATTTCTCAACTTGCATATGTTAGTAATTAGGATTGTGATAACCCTAGTTAGCTAATATATCAAGACATACTCATTGCTTGGCCGTGATTGATGGATGGAGTCTAGTCATGTACTGTCTTGTCTTACTTGTCTAGCTTTTGTCCTGTTTACTTATTCCGACAATAATTAGAGACTAAGTTCTGTTCAGGAGAAGGATTGTAACCTCGGTCCTTGTTTGGGTTACGGGTTCAAAGTCAGTTCCGGAATAGTTCCTAAGTCATTTTGTCATTTGTCGTCCTATTCAGTACTTACTTGCTATATATGATTCACATGCTTTTATATTCCAATTATTTTATATGTTCCGGCTTCATTACATGTTAAAATGTCCAGTTTATCTTACATGTTAACATGCTATTTTCCTTACATGTTTCCAATTTCTTTTTATATACACTGTGGTACCAATTTATTATTCCTGTCTCGTTTACTGCTTACTTAGTGTTGTTATGATTAGTATGCTGGTTTTAGTTCATAGTTTGACTTTCTTTGTTATACTAGCTATTGGGGGTTTGTGTTACCTAGATTCGAATTTTTTTGAATAATTTTGAACTTATTTTTTAGTTATAAAATCGTATCCTAGATTTGAAATCCTATTTTAGAAAATAATATTATAATTTACAAAATTATTTTTGGATTATTATAAATTTATTTCTAATCCTAATTATTATTATTTAGTTAATTATTTTTATTTCAGAATTTTTTAATTATTGTGAGCCTACCAAGTTTGGACTTGGATTGTGGGCTAGCTATTCTAATTGCCTACCAAGCTTGGTCTTGGATCGTGGGCCAATAGATTTTGGTTTAGGGAGTGATTAATTATTTAGTTAGCTAATTGGTTGGTTAGTCCTAATTGCTGATTAGTTACTAATTATTGGGTTAGTTAGTAATTAGTTAGTGTTAGTTATGGATTAGTTAGTCTTTTCTATTATAGCTCCTAGATCTATTACAATTTACATAGGTGCCACTCTAGACTTGTGGAACACTCCACTATCTTCCTATAGAGTATTGGGACTCCCTAATATTCTATTACAAAATTCCTATCACTCTCTCTCCCCATCATTGGCATTGTTCGGACTGTCGCACCTCCGGCCATCTCTGCTTCCAGCTACCACTGATTGCCCTTCCTTAGCCGAAGTCGCCACGAGCTCATCTTTCTACCGCTAGATCACTGGCTCCGGCCAACCCCTCACACACAACATCAACATCCGACCACCAATTGCTCCTCTGCTCCTCCTTTCCGTCCCCTTAACTCCTCGTCATCGTCCCCAATCCACTTTGCCAGTCATCCCCATCACCGACACTCCTCCAACTGTCTGTACAACCCATGCCCCAAGCTTAATCACCACCGAATACCACAAGCACCTCCACCTGGAACTAGTAATCCAACCACCACAAACGCCATCAATGCCTCACTCCGGCGCCAACCACCATAATCGTACATGACCATCACACCACCTCCCCTCTCCACCAGATCGATGTTGGCCCAATGATTATATCATATTTTTGAATATGGTTAATCTGTTAAGTTTAGCATTTCATTGTCACTAATCTTCATACCATTACTACAACATTTCTACTTATACTTATACCTTTTAGTGATATATGCTTATTGTTTTACATATTAGCGATATGAGCTTCTATTTTAACGTTTAACTCTATGATATCACTAATATTTATGCTATCACTATTGTATTGATACTTAAACTTAGCATAGTCCTAATAAGCATTAAATTATCATACTTGCTACAATGTATATTGCTTTGTTCGTCTAAACATGTATTTGCAGAAAAGCAATAAGGAAGATCAACATGGACATATGCAACAAAAAATCATGGTGAGTCAAAGACGACGATATCCCACAAGATTTCTCTGAACCACCCGAAGACATCTCCGGAGCCACGCGCTCGGGGGTTCTGCCGCCTGGTTAGTGGACGAGAGTCGAGGGGACAGTGCCCCCCGTAGGGGTTTGGTGGCAAAGCCCCTGAAAGGTATTCAGTTTTCACAAACTGGTATCTTTGGACAGCTACCGTCAAGGAAGAAGCCATCATCATTTTAAGACTCTGAAGAAGCCTGCACCTGCCTAAGTATATTTGGAGTCTGTAACGAGTCTTAGAAATAATTGTAAAACAAAAAATGGATGGCAAAATCGAAAGCTATTATAGAAATTAGCCCATGATCATTTTCGAATGAAAATCGACATACTGACGGAACACCGATCTATACCGACGGCATACCGATTTATGTTTACATAAAGTTTCTGTCTAAAAAAATTGACATACCGATGGTACACCGGTTCGTACAATGGTATACCGATTCAGTAACGTTAAAAATCCAACAGTCGAATTCCGAATATTTAATAATCCCAATGGCTATATTTCTAGCTATTGTATTTCAGATTAGTATACCGACGGTATACCGGTTCTTACCGACAGTATACCAGTCAATGACTGAAAAGTTGCCTTTGAGCTCTTTTCAATACTTTGGTTATAAATATCCTTGAATCCCTTCATTCAAGGATGTTGTTTTTGAGCCTAAAAATTTCTAAACCACCCAAAGCCTATCCATAAACAACTCTAGAAAGCTTTCATTTGCCATCTAAAAATTATGTTAGAGTTATTGAGTTGAAAAAGAGAGATCTTCATCTTGTTGTAAAAAGATCAAAAACCTTATTGTAAAAAGGTTAAAGTTGGAGAGTCTTCGAATAAAAGCTCTCGGTTAAAGTTGGAGAGTCTTCAGATATAAGCTCTTGGTTTGAAGTCGGAGAGGCCTTCGGATAAAAGCTCTCGTGTATGAAGTTGGTGAGCCTTCGGATGAAAACTCACGTTGTACTATTTGTATAATAGTGGATTAAAATCGGGAAGAATTCTGGGACTGGAGTACCACTTGGGAGGATACCAGGATACATCGGGTATCGATATTGTTGTTGTTTCTTCTCTTGCACTCTTAATTTTAAATTGCCTGTTAGCAATCATTTTGTGCCTACTTAGTTAGCTTGACCCTATTCACCCCCTCTAGGGTGCTTACAATTGATATCAGAGCAAGAACTCTTTTGTTAGGCTTAACATCTTTAGAGTAGATCCTTGTTATTTTCTATGGCATCATATTCCTCTTCCTCCGATAAAAAGGGTTCTATTTCTAGTAGCATAGACTATCACGTTTCTTCTAAATGCAAGAAATGCTCTAAGTGAAAAGTCATGGCTAAACAATCCTTAGAGATTCTTGATAACCTTAATTCTAGAAATGAAGAACTTTTGGAAAATGATATTCATTTAGAAGAATCAAATGAGTTTTTGAGAAATAAAAACAATAATTTATTATTTAGACTTGATTCTCAAAACTCATCTTGTGTTTCTTTAAAGAATTTGAATGAGGCTTTAATTTTGAAAATTAAATCTCTTTCTTCTTCAATAGAAGATCTCAAGAGTCAAACACATGAGTTAAACCTCTTGCATGATTCTTCTATTGATGCTTTAAAGAAATAAAATGATATTTTTATTTCTAGAATTATTTTATTTGAAAAAGAGAATAATGTTTTAAATGCTAAATTTGATTCTCTTACATGCATGCATGATGATTTGTTGTTAGAACATGATATTCTTAAAACCAAATCTTCTCATGCTCACTCTAGAAATATTCATCATTCTAGTATGTCACATGTTCATAATCATGCTCATTCCGATACATGTCCACACACTAGCATTAGATGCTTCTTTTGCTCTCGCATTGGTCATATGAATTTTGCTTGTCCTATTCGTAGGAGCTTTACTACCAATGCTAGAGTAAATGCTATATAGATTTCCAAAGCTAACAAACGTGGATCCAAGTTTATTTGGATTCCAAAGTCTTCGCCTAATGTTGTAGGTGGAGCTTCTTGCGTCAGAACATAGCACCGAGGAGCATATTGGTGGTTGCAAAGCTACAAAGGTCATCTTTCAAGCAATTGCACCAACACAAAGTGTGGCCACTAGAGCCACTTTGGTAACATGCTAAACGATTCTTTCTAAATAGTTATATTTATTGAATCTAGCATGATCTTTTGTATATCTTGCTACTAGCTCTCTCATTGATATCTTTTAATTGCTTATTATCAAAATCAATGTGAGATATGATACTAGCATGTTTAGCTTATTTTCTTGCAATTTCTCTTATGTTGTATGACTAGTTGTTTAGCTTAAATGATTAGTTCACACTATGTAGACTTTTACTGATTTTCTATTAGTGTGACACATTTATCTATGCTTGCTCTTTATTCTAAGTCTTTAATTATAAAGCATGCATGTCACTCTAGTCCATAGGAGCTTGAATTTTGATTTGAGTTAATATGATTTTAACTCTCCGTCTTTAAATCTTTTGAGATAGTTACTTCTTGCTGATTTGTCTTTAATTTGTCATATTTATTTTAAATCGGTATTTGTGACTATATGCGTTTAGCACAAACTTCTTGTCACTTGAAAAGTATATACTTATACTCCTTTTTAAACTTGTGCTTGCATAATAAATTTATAATTGATTCTCATATTTTATTTTGATTAACTTCACGTGAATCAATTATGTCTTTGCCTAGTAAAGCTTATTTATACATGTTTTGAATTTGTGATAGCCTTTCAATTATTCATTAAGGATACATGACTATATACATTAAATTTCTATTTATATGTTGTTCATGTCTCTTATACTGATATATATTTTGGCATAAAGGCATATGAGTAAAGCTCAAGTTTTATATAAATTTCTAGAGTATTTAATTATACTTGTTACTTTTAAACTTGTATGCTTTAGCTATTGATTCTTTTGACCAATTGTATTTCTCTTTGAATCAATTAGCTCCTTCCTTAAAGCCTTATTCTTGATTATATCTTCTTGGCCTTTTGGTTGACATTATGGATACTTGTTTTTTTAATTAATTTTTTATATTTTCATGTATGCCTTTTGTGACATATATAGTTTCATATATATTAAGAATTTCTAACTTTTGATACTTATTCGTTTTACTTCTTCAAGTTAGAATGTTGAGAGATAATGTTTATTAATGTTTTGCTCAGGACTATTTATGGAAGTTCTTTTATAGAATCACACGGTTTTATGCTTTATCTTGCATTTTAGATTTACCCCCTCTATTAGTGCATATTTTCTAATTTATATCTCATATATATATGTATATATTATATATATATATATATATATATATATATATATATATATATATATTTATATATATATAATTTTTTTTTTGTTATATATATATTATATATATATATATATATATATATATATATATATATATATATATATATATTAACATATACATATATATTTTTATATATTTATATATATTCTCATATATATATATATATATATATATATATATATATATATATATATATATATATATATATATATATATATATTTATATATATATGAGATATAAAAATATATATATATATGAGATATAAAATATATATATATATATATAATATAATATATATATATATAGTGCACTATGAAAGCTTTTTGAAAAATGTACTTCTTGATATTTTTAGCATTTAGCTTTCTTGATCTTAATGATCTTTCATTGCTCATTCCTTGGATTTATATTTCCTTTATATTATTGTTGCCCTATGATATTTTTGTAGCACATGAGAATACATGTAATTGATACATCATATTTCTTATGTCTTTGGCTACTATGGTTTGAACTTTTGTATTGAGATTTTCCATTTCTAGAGAATACATTTATCTCATAAAGGCTATAATATTTTGCATTCTCTAGATCGATCTTTTATTTTATTATCTTGGGCTAATCTCAATACTTGGCAAGAGATGTGTTTTATTGTGTTTTCATGAATATCCCTTTTAGCCTATATCTGATAAGAGTCTATTTTTTATTTGTGTTATCTTATGCTCTTATCCTTGCTTTGTAAAGATTCTTTAAATCATTTTGATCATTCAAAATGTATCATCCTTATTGTGAACTCTATGCTTAAGCAAGTATCTTTAGTGTTAGTGACTTAAGATTTAATGTGTACATTTATCTTGGCACTGGCTTTACCTCATTACAATACAACAAAAAGGCCTATTAATAATGCTCGATAAGACGTATTGATAACGCCTACTACCTAAGCGTTATCAAAGTCTGAAATAACTTTTTTCTATGACGGTTTGGGCTAATTTCGGGCTTTTTATAACGTTTATAAAACAAAGCGTTATTAATATTTTAGAGCGGTAGCAAACTTGTAATAAGTTTTCTGTAAAATCTTTTCCACCCCCACGATATTTTGAGGGTCAAGCTCCCGCCCCCTTCTCATTCCCTCTCTAAATCCCTTCTCCTTCCCTCCCAGCTCCACTCCCCTTCTCCTCCTCTTTCCTTCTCTCACCAAACCCTAATCTTCTCCTCCTTCTTCTTTCAATCCCCCACAAACCCTAACCTAGGTCCCATTCTAAGCCCTAAGTCCCCATATCCCACTTCTCGATCCTGGAACCCTAAATTTCCCCCATCTCCACCAAACCCTAGATTCTTCCCCACCCCGATCTTCCGGAGGAACATGTGGCGGGCGAGGAGGCACCAGCGGCTGGACCCCACCGTCGTCCATGACGTCACCCTTATAGGAGGTACCAGCGGCTGAACTTTTTTCTGAACTCACATTTGTATTTCCAGTCTCACTTCCGTTTTTATGTACACGATGATAAGCATTTTATCCTCGAAGCTCCCTCAACTTTCGAGATCCACGCTTCCCCGGCCACTTCCTATCCTTGCCGGAGCTCCGGAGGAGCCAGGTCCGGACCACTTCCTGAGATGGGCGGCGGTCGGCTCCTGCAGGGGCTCGAAGTTCGCCACCGGCTTCACTCCGCTCCAACGGAAGCCCCTCGACTCCATCATCGACATGGACAGGGCCAGGAACCGCTCCGCCAAAGATTTAGTAACGGTCTGGGATAACGTAAGCCCTAGAATTCCTTTCTCCTCCTCCTCCTCCTCCTTCTCCTTTCTTTTATTACAGAGAAGGCGTTCGATTGAAAGTATAGCTGAAATTAGGTTGAAATTGGAGGAGATCATAAGACATCAAATCAAAGGACTGATTTTTTTAGCTTTATTTGTGTGAAATTTTGCTACCGTTTGGGATGATACAGGCCCTATGAAATCGAAGGAGTGAACTTTTTACTGTTCGATCACAATCCTAGCTCTAATTATGTTGAAATTGGATGAGACATTAAGAGGTCAAATGAAAGAACCAACTTTCTTGTGTGTGCTTTATTTAGGTTGAAAATTGTAGCATCGTTTGGGATGCTGTCAGCCCTAGATTCTTTACTGTACTTTGTATTCTCCTCTTATTTGCACACTACCTGTTCGATCAAAAGCCTAGCTGATATTATAGATCAAATCAAACTAGTAAATCTTTTGTTTTCTTTCGATGAATTGTAATGTTGATTGTTCGATGGAAATCCTAGCTGATATTTGGTTGAACTTGGTCATGATCATCAAGAGATCATATCACATGACTATTTTTTTTTTGGTTTTGTTTGGGTGATATTGTAGTAGCATTTGGGAAGAGGTCATATCGGCACATCCATGAAAGCAAAATTGTATCATCTGCTGGAGCTAAGATCACTTACGTGGTAATTGATTGATCTTTTTTTGGTTCTTGACAATATGCTTTTAGTTCATTGATTGATTGTCTTATTTAGATCTATTTTCTAATTTTCTGCTGCAGTCGGCATTTTGTTATTCCTCTGTGGAGGGGGGTTGGCTATACTAATATGTTCCTGCAAGGTTTTGTCCTAGATTCTTAATCTCTTGGTATATTTTTTTTGTACAAAGATTATTTCATACTATGCAAACTTGCAAAGTAATCATCTGAATACTGATATGTAGGTAGGTATAAGCTTTTGAGTTTGATTGATTTTATGAGCTCGAGTAAAGCATCTTTTATATGCCCTTTTACCTTGTTGATTTTTTTATGAGCTCGAGTAAACCAGCGCCACACATGATAAAAATTGAGATAAAAACCATTATTGCAAGAATTTTTTTTGTTCCTAAAAAGGATTTCTACCATAGAAATAGGGGAGATAGAAACCCACGTTGGAGATGGCCTAAGATGCCCAAAGTCAGTGGAGATGAAGTAATGCCCTATGAAGTTTCACCAATCACTACCAGATGTTCATATGGACCAGGTGAACTGTTGTTGAAAATAACACTCATTCTGACACATATTTGTTTATCTTTTCAGCAGTTAGATGGTTTACTAGTATTTTTCTAATAAAATCAAAGATCTTGAAATGTGATGGAGGAACATATGGTGCTGGTCACTACCAGATGTTCATATGGACCAGGTGAACTATTGTTGAAAATAACACTCATTCTGACACATTTGTTTATCTTTTCAGCAGTTAGATGGTTTACTAGTATTTTTCTAATAAAATCAAAGATCTTGAAATGTGATAGAGGAACATGTGGTGCTGGTAATGGTTTGCTATTTTTGTTGGGCTTCACCGGAGGATTGCTTAATTTTTTTTGTAATTTAAGTCACTTGATTAATGATCACATTTCCAATGTGCTGAAATTTGCGTGGAAACATAAACTTATGACGTAGACTTCTAATTTTTTTCTTCCATTTATCATTGTTGAGAAATTTAAGATTCATTAGCTAAATAGCATGTAGAGTTACAGAATTATCCAGTTTTTCTTTTATTAATAATAGGTAGACATATGGTACTTAAAAAGTAGATTATGAACATGGGTTGGACATTAGACTGCTAGAGGTAATTTACTTTGCAAGAAAAGTCCAATAAGCGATATTGATTTTGTATATTTTTTCCTCTCTACTTCAGGCCAGATTGTTTGAAGTTTATTATCATTAATATCTTATGGAGCTTTGGTTTCTCATTAGCTTATGGACCTTGATATTCGTAATTATTTTATAGTTGCAAGATCATATTATCTAGTGTCTCTATTTCTTGAAGGGTTGTATTTTCCAGTTATTTTCTTCCTCTCTTCTTGAGTTCTTCTTTTAATTTAGTTTTCTTTTCTTTGCTGTTCGAAATTGTTTCTTAACTGACAGGCTTCCTTACCCGTAGGCCATATCGGCGCCAAAGTAAGAAAGTATGTAGCAACTTCCGATGGAGTACGGAACTGACTCACTTTCTGCTCCTATTCCTTATAATAGATCAAGCAAAGCTGAGTTTGAAATGGGTAGAACTTTCAGGAATTGGATGCATTTCAAGCTGCAGCTCGGGTACATTCTGTATTTGGATAGCAAAAGAGAGATTTATTCCTATTTTTTGGGTACATTCTGTATTTGGATATTCAATGTAATGAAGATGTTGATATGTACTCTATTTTAAGAAATGTAATAAAGATGGTGATATATAATGTTAAGTTTTTGGAATGTAATATATACTGTGCAGTATAGAGCATTATAAATATGCTAATTTGAATAGTATAAAGTGTTATAAATGTGCTGTATTGAGCCTATACATATTATCTTTTCATAACGTTTTAAAATTGTTCTGAATTGTGCACTATGTATTAACTATTCATAACGTTTTATAGAAACTATTCATGACGGTTTTTTATAAAACTTTTAAAAAATATTTATAACACCCATTTTTATAACGGTTGCTTTAAAAAAAAGCGTCATGGTTTGTCATTAATGACGCTTTTTAGCCGTCATTAATAGGCCTTTTTGTTGTAGTGTTAATCTTAATTAATTATATAGCTTGCTTATTTATGATATTTTGCTAAGCTATATAATTTTGGTTTACTTCACTCATCTAGCTATCTTTTCTTATTTCAATCTATATATAATATACTGGGTTACAAAAATAAGATTTGTGATTTATCTTGGTATGTTTTGTATTCTATTTTAGATATATATGCTTGCTCTCTAAAATTAGTTTGCCAAATATCGATTTAATCTTGTTCTTCGTCAAGGTGTGTGATTCAATTCTTTAATCTTCTTCCACACTAGTCATTAGTAAGCATCTCTTAAGATTATCTCATTTTTAGTCATAATTTAATCATATTATCATTTCCATCTCATTTTTATTTATTAAATATTCTTTGAAATGAGAATGACTCTTTCCTATATTTTTATTGATTTGTAAGATTCTATTATAAATATGGATTTTGGATTTTCTCTTGATGAGATTTATTGTTGGATCATATTTATTTATTTGTTTACTTTATAAATGATCCTAATGATTAAGTAGTCATATATTATCAAATTATGTGATTATCAAGTTAATTTATTACTCTACTTTGACTATTCATGGATTACCACATATGAGCCTTTGCTATTTTGAACTTCATTGGTTTTTCATTTAGTATTAGCAAGGTTTAATGGTACCCGTGGATAGGTACATATGTGATAAAATATACCTAGTCCATGCAAAGTAATAAATTGGTTGATTCCTTCTTAATTTGATAATCATGGACACGATATTTGATTTTTATTTTTATTTTATTTTTGAACTATATTTGTCATTCATCATTGTAACCACCACTTTTCTAAAATGACAGTAATTTTGAACTTTTGTAAAAATTTATCGTTTAATATTAAATAATGATTTATGGTGAATTTTAATTAATTTAAAATTATTGAATTAGTGTATTATGATTTTTGAGGTTTCGCTAGTGTAACCTTCGAACTGTTTAGCCTAGAGACTAACCATGACCTTGGAGGCCTAACCCGTGTGATTAGATTAGCTAATTACCACTTTTTAGGCTAAGGGTATTTTGGTCATTTTGTGACTTTTGAATTATTTAGGATTTTGATTAATTGGTATATTTTAGATTATTTTAATAATTATTTAAATTGATGTATTGTGATTTTGGTCATTTTTCATATTTTAATATTTTGGGAATTTTTATATTTTAATATTGATTTTACGGGATTTGTTAAGTCGGGTTCGATTTTCATCTCGTTCCGACTTGTGTTAGTGACCCGGGTAGCTTAGACTCTAGTCGGGACCCCAAGATTAGTTAGACATGGTCCGTAAACCCCACTAATTAAGTTAGTGTCATTAGACTAATTTTACTTGCTTAGAATGGTTAAATTAGAGACTTAAACTTGACCTTTTTGACCACAAACCTTGTCATGACTTAAGTTGACCCAAAGGAGACTTTTAGGGGCATCTTGGACATTTCACATAGGCCCATTAGGGCATTATGGACAGCCACCTATAGGGGGAGAGGTGTTCCTCTCTTTCATTTCATACTTGCCTCTTTTTTCCCCCAAATTTGTTCTTCCCCAAACTTGAGAGCTTCTCTCTTGATTTTGATCTCCAAATCCCTCCATTCTTCTTCCAATCTTCCATCATTTCTTTTCATTCAACCAAGGAGGAGGTGCTAGCAAGGATTGGAAGCAAGGAGCAAGGAAGGGTGTCCATTTTGGAGGAGCTTTCGTGTCGGAACCGTGTCATTTGAGTGTATCATTGGGATCCTACTTCCAATAGGTATAACCATCTCTCTATTTCAATTTTCCTTGCATTTTAGTTAGATTTGAATCCATAGGATCCACCCCCATGCATGTACAACCATTAGATTTTAATTTGAGGCATTTTGGAGTCCTCTTTAGGAAGTTTGAATATGTTTTGGTGTCCTACTTGTGGAGTTTCTAATATAGGACACCCCATGTGTTTGTGTTTATGCAAATATACTATTTTGTGGTTTAATTTCAGTTTTAGGATGGTTAGAGAGTGGATTGATCTTATTTAGGATGGTTAGAATAAGTTTTATTTAGATAGATATGTTGGTATCCAAGTACCTTGGCCTACATGTGTTTCTTTTGTCCAAAATAACCCAAATTTGTCATAATTTTTATCCACGTTTTTAGTAGCCAGAGCAACTTAGAAATGCCATAACTCCTAGCTCAAGACTCCGATTAATCTTTCGTTTTTTTTACACAAAAGCGTATCGAAGTTAGCTTTCCAAATATATATTTTAATAAGCCAAATTCGTTCTAGAACTTTCTGTAGAATTGTTTGAGTGTCAGCTGTACGAAAGACGAATGCGTTTTGGTGTTTTCACGATTCCGGGAGCTTTCGGACACGAAAATGCGATCCGTTTGAAGTTTCAGAAAGCTAACATGAAGAGCTACAACATATTTTAATCCTAGAATTTAGTGAAGGCCCAATTGGTACAGTATTGGGTTTAAATTAAAGAGTGACTATACTAATAGACATTTTGTGTATCCTATGAGCCTATGTAGTATGGATATCATGTGAATGTAGGTATCATAGGTTGTCAAGAATATGTATGATATAGTACATATATATATATATATATATATATATATATATATATATATATATATATATATATATATATATATATATATTTTTTTTTTTTTTTTTCAAACAGCATTTTATTGAATAATAAAGGTGGCTCTTAACGAGCAGTACAGGTGCCAGGGTCCAACACACACAAAAAAAGCCCTGTAGTACAAAGTGGAAAATATATAAGGGTAAATTTTGAAATTTCGAAAAATTTTGAAATTTGAAAATTGGGAGGGTCCTGACAATTCACGAAATGAGCTGGTGTGGGCGCTCGGCCCTAGGCGGGGTACACTGCCAGAGAGGTGATGTATTTTTTTTTTGGATTCAAATTTTGAAAGAAAATCAAAATTTGAAATTCGCTCCATGCGCGCGTCCCGAGAACGCTGTAGGGAGTGGGAGGGCACGTGGCCCTAGGGGGCGTGGGTGAGCGCGGGGCCCAAGGGGGAGGGAGGACGCGGGTCCTGAGGAGCAGGCGCGTAGCTCGGAGCGCAGCGTGTGGCGCGAGGGAGAGGGCGGCACGAGGGGCCTCGGGCCCCCCGGCGGGGCGCTGGGCGGGGGCGAGGCGACGAGGGAGGCGGTGGCAGAGAGCGCCGGCGGAGGGGGCCAACCGCTCGGAGGAGGAGGGGGTCAACAGCTCGACCTCCGGGGGGAGGGAGCGAGCGGGGAGCGGACGGGGGATGGCCTCCGGGCGGAGGGAGGTAGGGGGGAGAGGGAGGTGCTGGGGGAACGCCGAGAGTAGGGCTCCGGCGGGGGAGGGAGGGGGGGAAGAGGGAAGCCTCAGGTGTCGGAGGGGGGGGGGCCAGCCGACGGCGGGGCACGCACACACCTGGGGGGAGACAAGGGGGGTGCTCGGTGGCGGGGGCCGCTCAACGGCAAGGAGGGGGGGTCTCGAGCATGAGCCGGAGCGATCTCCGTAGCCCGGAGGGAGGCTGGAAAGTGGCCAGGGGAGGGAGCGACGGGGACGGCGTCGCACGGCCAACCGGCAGCGAGAAAGGAGGGGGGGAGCGCTCCGCAGGGCATCGCGGGGCCACGAGCGTCCAAGGCAGCTCAGCCTTGAGAGCTCCTGAGGGAGAAGGAACTGCTGACGAGGGAGGCGCAAGGGCGCCGGGGAGCGCCAGGGGTAGGGGAGCCGAAGGCGGGAGAGGAGGAGGAGCCAGCGGCGAAGGCCCCGCGGAGCCATCGGCGAAGGCAGGGGAGTCACCTAGGCCGTCGGGGGCCGGAGCGACCAGGGGGGGAGGGATGGGCCGCTGCAGGAGGGGAGCGGCTGGGGGGCACGACGGGGAGGCGAAGACCGTCGACTGGGGAGGGGGAGGCCTGGCAGGAGGGACGATGGGAAGGAGGGCCGTCGGGGGGAGAGGATGCGGGCCTGGCGGAGCCAGGCACGGCGCCGGCTTGGGTCCAAGGAGAGAGGAAGACGGGGGGCCTCCAAGGGGGGAGGGCGGAGGAGCGGACTCCCGACTCGGGACCCGAGGACGTCGGTGCCGCCGAGGGCGACGGCGACGTCGATGGTGGGGAAGGGTGGGAAGAAGTGGGGGAGGAAGGCCGATGGGGGCACTCCGGCAAGGGGGACTCCTCATAAAAGTAGGGGGAGCGGTCCTCCGCTGGAGCTCGGCCAACCGGCGAGTGGCGGGAGGGGACCTCCACGGGAGAAGACGGTCGGCGACGCAGCTGGGCCCAGGAAGCCGACCGGCCCTGGTATCCCGACCACCAGGAAAAGGGGGAGGGGGTTGGCGAGCAAGGGGGCTCCAGCCGAACCCATCTAAAAAATCTATAGTACATATATATATATATATATATATATATATATATATATATATATATATATATATATATATATACATATATATATATATATATTATTGTTAGGTAATATATGTTAGTATAGTGTGTGTGTTTGATTGAGATAAGGATGTATGTGGTTCGTGGAGAGAAGTGAGATTGATAGAGGATATGTGCTAGTGTGTGTTTGATGTTGTATATATGGTAGTGTAGTGTGTGTGTTGTGAAGGTGAGAGAGTTGGGAGGATCATGCCATCCTATTTGACTTGAGGCTAGTGTGGTTTGTTGAGTAATTTGTATTTTGGTTGAGTGATAGTATGTTTGTATGTAGATGTGTGTAGGTGTGTTAGAAGAGAGGGGGGGGGGGGGGGGTGGATTTGGTATATGTGTTTGTGTGTGTGTTAGTATTAGAGTGGAGATGAATTTAAATGTTGTATGTATGGATATGTTAGTATATTAGTAGTTATGTTAGAATCTATGTAGAGGTTAGAGATATCTTAGAAGTTAGATAGTGATATCTTGTATAAGTTAGATAATTAGTTGTGTTAGTCTATGTTATTGTTAGTTAGAGATGACATATATTAGTTGGGTAGAGTTAGAGATGGATATATATACATATATGTTATGGTTAGATATTAGTTAGTGGATGTTAGTTGTGTTAGGTTTCTAAGTTAGAATAGATGGTTAGAAGTTATATGTTAGAGTTGGTTAGTATCGTGTATTAGAGGTATAAGTTAGGATATAGAGCGATATCTTGAGATACCATAGTGGTATCTTAGGATTTTTTGGTTATTTGCCTAGTACCTTAAGGTAATATATTTACCTACAAGGTAAAGGGAACTTACCTACAAGGTAGAGGGGGTTTACTTTATACTAAGGTATTAGCTACTAAGGTATTGTCTATCTAATATTTAGGGTGAATGGTTAGAGGCTAGATATTTAAAGTATTAGTATTAGAGGTTAAGGTATTAGTTTCCAACCAAGGTAACGGTTTATCTTACCTTAAGGTAATGGGTTTACCTTATTACAAGGTAAGGTATTGGATTTACCTAGATAACTAAGGTTAGATATCTAAGTTATTGGTTAGCTAGTAGCTTATGATGGATATTAGATATCTAAAATTGGTATCTTGGTAGTTAAGGTATTTATACCTAAGGTATTGGGTTTTCAACTAAGGTATTGATATTAGGATATCAATAGGGCTAAGGTATATAGTATCTTGGGATAAGATATAAGTTGGTATCTTACTAGTATCTAGTATCTACGTTAGTTGTCTTAAGATGTAGATGAATGGGTATCCTAAGATACAAATCAGTATCTTAGAGGGTAAAAGTAGGATTTTGGGGTAAAGTCTAAGAAGGGGTTTTGATTGTTAAGATGGGATTAGAAATAGGTTGTCTTGGTAGGTAATGGTTAGATAAGGGTAGTTTAGTCTAGTTTTGACCCCCGTTGACCAAGAGTTGACTTTTTGACCAAAGTCAACTACGAGTCAACACATTACCTAAAATTGACCCAAAACCAAACCAGAGTTGACCAGTTGACTAAAGTCAACTATTAGTCAACATTTGTCTACTTTGACGTAGGTTTAACCTAGAGTTGACCAGAGTTGACTAGTTGACCAAAAGTCAACTGTAAGTCAACCCTTGACCCAAATTGACCTAGTTTGACTTGGATTGACTTCCTGTAACCTAGTTTGTTCTAGTGCGTCTCTGTGTGACCTAGTTTGGCTCAGTATGACCTAGTTTGACCTAGTTTGGCTTAGACTTGCATATCATGACTTGATTAGCTTTTCTTTCATTTTTAAACCCTGTTTTGACTTATAGTATCTCATCTTTAGGTCTGTGACTTCACTGAGCATCTGTTCACCTTATCAGCTCAGGACCACAGGCGAGTACATTCATTGATAGTTTTTATTGTCTTGATATCTGCTATATCCGATTCAGTTGTAGTATCTTACTTGATTTCTAACACGATGGTTCACGGACTAGTATATGTCGGATCCTATCATGAGATGTTGTTCCTGGATTACTTGGTATATTGGTACATGACTCGACTTGTTACTTATACTTGTATAGACATAGACTTGGGAGCGGGCTGGCCCCCTGTTCTTGAGTCTCGTATCATGACGTGTCTTGTCTCGATCCATTATACTATTCGGGGATGGAGAGTTATTAGTGATTGTGTGATCAAAATTCCTACTTGTTCCTCATACTTGTACTTGTTACTTGTTCATAGCTATACCCTCGCTCACGACGGGTAAAGCCTGACCCCACTTTCATAACTTTCCATGGTGGCCGGCCTGATCCTGCTCCATTGTACACTTGTTCATAGCCGGTCAGATGGAAAGTCTGATCATGTTTCCCAAGCCGATCACATAACGTACTAATAATTCAAGGCACATTTTATATTTATTTATTATAGGAGGCTAAGTTCTGTTTAGGAGAAGGATTACAAACCCGATCCTTGTTTGGTTTACGGGTTGTAACTTAGTTTTCGAATAGTTCCCAAGTCATCTTATAAATTGTCGTCCTATACAGTACTCACATCCTGTTATATATATTTCCTGTTGATTTTGTCTTGTATTTCACATGTTCTATATGCTCTTGTGCTATACCCTGATTGGAGGCTAGGTTCTGTTCGGGAGAAGGGTTACAACCCCGGTCCTTGTTTGGTTTACGGGTTGTAACTTGGCTTTCGAATGGCTCCCAAGTCATCCTATATCTTTGTCTTGTATTTCATTATACTGTCTCTTATAGAACTGTTGTTTGTGTTTGTACTTGCTTATTTTCCTGACAGGATACCGTTGATATATTACAGATGATTCTGAGGCAGACTGCTCGACCTACTATGGGGTCGGAGGAGATAGAGACCTAGGCCAGGGCTTTGACCTGGCAGCTGAGACACTAGATGTTGCACCCCTTGTCTAGTATAGCTTAGTTAGGCTTTCCTGGACTGCGATCCAGCTAGTACTTTCATACTTAGTATTTTATATTATATTTTGAGTTTCTGTGACGTGTTTATATATCTGAGCTTATGTTGGATCTTGAACTCTTTTCTAGTTTTCCCTTATATCATATTTCCATTTCGTGCTACCTATCCTAATTTGTCTTGTGATTGAGTTATGCCATATTATACCTCCGTGCGGAGATGACAGGTACCCTTATATTTTTTCTAGTTATAGTATTTATAGATGACCTATACAGCGTTCTACCGCCGATTCTGCGGCGTAGGCTGGACGTACCCACGTTCTGGTGCCCTTTCTCAGGGTACGGTCGTGACATATTTTTGTGGTGGCCTATGCAGGTCAGAAGTCGCAATTAGTGCGATGTCGTAGTGGTGCTCGACTTAGAGTACTGCTACGAGCCTGCTATAGGTTTAGAAGATATAGGCTATAGGGTAAGGTTACTCAATCACAGTTAGGACTACTTGAGAAGATTCCTGGGATGACCCTTGAGAATCTTATTATAAACTATCTCGAAATTCGATTCTGACAGTTTCTGTCTACTTCTTTGTTCATCGTTGAATTTGATTCTTGGTATTCATTATTGACTTAATTTTCTACCAAGATAACATTATGGGTTAGGTTGCCTCAGTCATAGAATCTAGAGTCTTCTACAGCCATATTAGCTGGTTTGGCGATGAGATAGAGTCTGATTTTGGATATATTTCTCGGGTGTGGAAATTTAAAGTTTTCGCAGCCAAGCTAGCGGCAGTGCAAAAATTTTAAATACCATGATTCTAGAGGTATGTACATTAGTTGTAGACTCTATGGATTATCGTAGCCATACTTACTGGTGTGACGAAGATTCTGGTAACATGGTTCTGGATAGACGGGTATGATTATCAGATTGCAGAATAGATACCATATAGATGGTGCCCTATTATAATGGAGTAGAATATCAGTATGGATATTACTTGAGTATCATGTATTAGATAAAGGGAGCTAGGCCACTTGTAGTGCAGCACCGTGCCCCGCACCATCAGAGGGATATACCCCAGAGGGGTAGGGCTTTTGTGCTGACAGTCGAGTAGACCGATGCTACGGGTGACGGGTTAGCAGGTCTTTCTTTCCTGTTCTTCTTTCCATCTTGTTGTGTTGTTCCATTAGTAACTGTTATGATATTTTATGCTGTGATAGATAGTATAGTGACCCTGATCAAGACCATGATATCAAGAACAGTAGGACCATAATTTGCATGTTTTAGATATAGTTTTTTTGACCTTGATTGTTGGGGGTTTAACCTAGAAGGAGTACGACCATCTTAATTTCGAGGACGAAATTTTTCTAAGGAGGGTAGATTTGTAACCACCACTTTTCTAAAATGAGGGTAATTTTGAACTTTTGTAAAAATCTATCGTTTAATATTAAATAATGATTTATGGTGAATTTTAATTAATTTAAAATTATTGAATTAGTGTATTGTGATTTTTGATATTTTGCTAGTGTAACCTTAGAACTGTTTAGCCTAAAGACTAACCATGACCTTGGAGGCCTAACCCGTGTGATTAGATTAGCTAATTACCACTTTTTAGGCTAAGGGTATTTTGGTCATTTTGTGACTTTTGAATTATTTAGGATTTTGATTAATTGGTATATTTTAGATTATTTTAATAATTATTTAAATTGATGTATTATGATTTTGGTCATTTTTTATATTTTAATATTTTGGGAATTTTTATATTTTAATATTGATTTTAAGGGATTTGTTAAGTCGGGTTCGATTTTCATCTCGTCCCGACTTGTGTTAGTGACCCGGGTAGCTTAGACTCTAGTCGGTACCCCAAGATTAGGTAGACATGGTCTGTAAACCCCACTAATTAAGTTAGTGTCATTGGACTAATTCTACTTGCTTAGAATGGTTAAATTAGATGCTTAAACTTGACCTTTTTGACCACAAATCTTGTCATGACTTAAGTTGACCCAAATGAGACTTGTAGGGGCATCTTGGACATTTCACATAGGCCCATTAGGGCATTATGGACAGCCACCTATAGGGGGAGAGGTGTCCCTCTCTTTCATTTCATACTTGCCTCTTTTTTTCCCCAAATTTGTTCTTTCCCAAACTTGAGAGCTTCCCTTTTGATTTTGATCTCCAAATCCCTCCATTCTTCTTCCAATCTTCCATCATTTCTTCTCATTCAACCAAGGCGGAGGTGCTAGCAAGGATTGGGAGCAAGGAGCAAGGAAGGGTGTCCATTTTGGAGGAGCTTTCGTGTCGGAACCGTATCATTTGAGTATATCATTGGGATCCTACTTCCAATAGGTATAACCATCTCTCTATTTCAATTTTTCTTACATTTTAGTTAGATTTGAATCCATAGGATCCACCCCCATGCATGTACAACCATTAGATTTTAATTTGAGGCTCTTTGGAGTCCTCTTTAGGAAGTTTGAATAGGTTTGATGTCCTACTTGTGGAGTTTCCAATATAGGACATCCCATGTGTTTGTGTTTATGCAAATAGGCTATTTTGTGGTTTAATTTCAGTTTTAGGATGGTTAGAGAGTAGATTGATCTTAGTTAGGATGGTTAGAATAAGTTTTATTTAGATAGCTATGTTGGTATCCAAGTATCTTGGCCTACATGTGTTTCTTTTGTCCAAAATAACCCAAATTCGTCATAATTTTTATTCACATTTTTTGTAGCCAGAGCAACTTAGAAATGCCATTACTCCTAGCTCAAGACTCCGATTAATCTTCTGTTTTTAAAAAAAAAGCGTATTGAAGTTAGCTTTCCAAATATATATTTTAATAAGCCAAATTCGTTCTAGAACTTTCTGTAGAATTGTTTGAGTGTTAGCTGTACGAAAGACGAATGCGTTTCGGTGTTTTTGCGATTCCGGGAGCTTTCGAACACGAAAATGCGATCCGTTTGAAGTTTCGAAATGCTAACACGAAGAGCTACAACATACTTTAATCCTAGAATTTAGTGAAGGCCCAATTGGTGCAGTATTGGTTTTAAGTAGAAGAGTGACTATACGACATAGATATTTTGTGTATCCTATGAGCCTATGTAGTATGGATATCATGTGAATGTAGGTATCATAGGTTGTCAAGTATATGTATGATATAGTACACACACACACACACACACACACACACATATATATATATATATATATATATATATATATATATATATATATTATTGTTAGGTAATATATGTTAGTATAGTGTGTGTGTTTGAATGAGATAAAGATGTGTGTGGTTAGTGGAGAGAAGTGAGATTGATAGAGGATATGTGCTAGTGTGTGTTTGATGTTGTATATATGGTAGTGTAGTGTGTCTGTTGTGAAGGTTAGATATTAATTAGTGGATGTTAGTTGTGTTAGGTTTCTAAGTTAGAATAGATGGTTAGAAGTTATATGTTAGAGTTGGTTAGTATCTTGTATTAGTGGTATAAGTTAGGATATAGAGTGATATCTTGAGATACCATAGTGGTATCTTAGGATATTTTGGGTATTTGCCTAGTACATTAAGGTAATGTATTTACCTACAAGGTAATGGGGACTTACCTACAAGGTAGAGGGGGTTTACTTTATACTAAGGTATTAGCTACTAAGGTATTGTCTATCTAATATTTAGGGTGAAAGGTTAGAGGCTAGATATTTAAGGTATTAGTATTAGAGGTTAAGGTATTAGTTTCCAACCAAGGTAATGGTTTATCTTACCTGAAGGTAATGGGTTTACCTTATTACAAGGTAAGGTATTGGATTTACCTAGATAACTAAGGTTAGATATCTAAGTTATTGGTTAGCTAGTAGCTTATGATAGATATTAGATATCTAAAATTGGTATCTTGGTAGTTAAGGTATTTATACCTAGACTAAGGTATTGGGTTTTCAACTAAGGTATTGATATTAGGATATCAATAGGGCTAAGGTATATGGTATCTTGGGATAAGATGTATGTTGGTATCTTACTAGTTTCTAGTATCTACGTTAGTTGTCTTAAGATGTAGATGAGTGGGTATCCTAAGATACAAATCAGTATCTTAGAGGGTAAAAGTAGAATTTTGGGGTAAAGTCTAAAAAGGGGTTTTGATTGTTAAGATGGGGTTAGAAATAGGTTGTCTTGGTAGGTAATGGTCAGATAAGGGTAGTTAGTCTAGTTTTGACCCCCGTTGACCAAGAGTTGACTTTTTGACCAAAGTCAACTACGAGTCAACACTTTACCTAGAATTGACCCAAAACCAAACCAGAGTTGACCAGTTGACTAAAAGTCCACTGTTAGTCAACATTTGCCTACTTTGACCTAGGATTGACCTAGAGTTGACCAGAGTTGACCAGTTGACCAAAAGTCAACTGTAAGTCAACCCTTGACCCAAATTGACCTAGTTTGACTTGGATTGACTTCCTGTGACCTTGTTTGTTCTAGTGTGTCTCTGTGTGACCTAGTTTGGCTCAGTATGATCTAGTTTGACCTAGTTTGGCTTAGACTTGCATATCATGAGTTGATTAGCTTTCCTTTCATTATTAAACCCTGTTTTGACTTATAGTATCTCATCTTTAGGTCTGTGACTTCACTACGCATCTGTTCACCTTATCAGCTCAGGACCACAGGCGAGTACATTCATTAATAGTTTTTATTGTCTTGATATCTGCTATATCCGATTCAGTTGTAGTATCTTACTTGATTTCTAACACGATGGTTCACGGACTAGTATATGTCGGATCCTATCATGAGATGTTGTTCCTGGATTACTTGGTATATTGGTACATGACTCGACTTGTTACTTGTACTTGTATAGACATGGACTTGGGAGCGGGCTGGCCCCCTGTTCTTGAGTCTCGTATCATGACGTGTCATGTCCGAATCTATTATTCTATTCGGGGATGGAGAGTTATTAGTGGTTGTGTGATCAAAATCCCTACTTGTTCATCACACTTGTACTTGTTACTTGTTCATAGCTATACCCTCGCTCACGACGGGTAAAGCTTGACCCCACTTGTTCATAGCTTTCTATGGTGGCTGGCCTGATCTTGCTCCGTTGTACACTTGTTCATAGCCGATCAGATGGAAAGTCTGATCATGTTTCCCAAGCCGATCACATAACGTACTAATAATTCAAGACACATTTTATATTTATTTATTATAGGAGGCTAAGTTCTGTTCAGGATAAGGGTTACAACCCCGGTCCTTGTTTGGTTTACGGGTTGTAACTTAGTTTTCGAATAGTTCCCAAGTTATCTTATAAATTGTCATCCTATTCAGTTTTTACATCCTATTATATATATTTCCTGTTGGTTTTGTCTTGTATTTTACATGTTCTATATGCTCTTATGCTATACCTTGATTGGAGGCTAGGTTCTGTTCGGGAGAAGGGTTACAACCCCGGTCCTTGTTTGGTTTACGGGTTGTAACTCAGCTTTCGAATGGCTCCCAAGTCATCCTATATCTTTGTCTGTTATTTTATTATATTATCTCTTATAGAATTTGTCAATTCATATGGAACTGCTGTTAGTGTTTGTACTTGCTCATTTTCCTGACAGGATACCGTTGATATACCTACTATGGGGTCGAGGGAGATGGAGACCTAGGCCAGGGATTTGACCTGGCAGCTGAGACACTAGATGTTGTACCCCTTGACTAGTATAGCTTAGTTAGGCTTGCCTGGACTGCGATCCAGCTAGTGCTTTCATACTTAGTATTTTATATTATATTTTGAGTTTCTGTGATGTGTTTATATATCTGAGCTTATGTTGGATCTTGAACTCTTTTCTAGTTTTACCTTCTATCATATTTTCATTTCGTGCTATCTATCCTAGTTTGTCTTGTGATTGAGTTATGCCATATTATACCTCCGTACGGAGATGACAGGTACCCTTATTTTTTTGTCTAGTTGTAGTATTTATAGATGACCTATACAGCGTTCGACCGCCGATTCTGCGGCGTAGGCTGGACGTACCCACGTTCTCGTGCCCTTTCTCAGGGTGCGGGTCGTGACAATCATGATTGTTCAAATTGAATTCATTCCTATTTCATGATGATATTTTTCTCAAAAGATAACATATAACAAACATTGATTTATCATATTTAAATATGAGACCTTTTCTATATATGTTAATGTATGTCATCTTTTGATTATTCGTACTTAAATGGAATATTCTTTTGATTTCATCTTTAGTGGCTATTAATTGGATATCTCTTCTTGACTAAAGATGATATTATTCATCTTGTGACAATTTTATAGCCTTATATACATTGAACAAAGGAGAAGAAATTCATAGTCGATTTACCTCTAGATCTTATACTTATATATTTTATGCTATAAGTGCTTTTGGAACTAGATAAGCATATTTTGAGGGAGAGCAAATAAATTAGTTCTATTCATTTATACCCTTTAATATGTCATATACCTAGTTCATCATGAACCCATTTTCTTTAATTTTATATCTTATTGAGGTCATAATATTTTTATTTTAAAGGGTTTATGAAAGTGTATGCAATTGTCTTTATTATCTATCTCTCTATTTTATATTGATTAAATAGGTCATCTTGTTAATATTAACTTTTGTATCTTACGTTGATGAGTATTGTGCTTTCATTGATTTGGCTTTCCTTGTATGCTTAATTGATTTGGCTTTTCATGTTGAGGACTTACCCATAGTTCATGAGTTTTATCAATTGGCAATACTTTAAGGGAGAGCATTCAAGTCGACTGAATTTCTTTCTCTTAAGTATTTTTCTTCTTTACCTTCAAGTTTATCTAAAGGGTATTCATATACCATGACAAGGTAATTGAGTTCATTTATATGAACCTGGGTAAGCAAATAGATTTTACAAATAATAAAATTATTCTATATCAATTGCTCTATTTCATTGATCATTCTTTTATTTTGTTCTACTATTTATTTGTGGACAATTGTGACTATCAATGGTTTCTTTGATCAATGGCTTTTGATTGAAATCCTTTATTTCATACTTCTCTTCCAAAACTAGAGTAATATTTTATACCATATTGTGTTTTGGATTTCTTCCTTGGATTTCAAGTTGGTAAACTATCTATTAATTGTTTTCAAATTCTTTTAGTTTTACCGATTATATTTTGTTCTGACAAGTTATCTTCTAATTTGATATTCTATATTATGTAGCTTTCTATGCCTGTATTTACACACTTCTCTCATTGCTTTCATTAAGTATATCTTGATCATGATTGTCTATGTCTTCCTCATGATCTGATTTATATGCTTGAGATTAATTTTATTTTATCTCTTAGTGCGGGGGAGCTTATTTTTGATCATGCCAAAGGGAGAGAAGTAAGTTTAAGTATGGGGTAGAAGTATTTAAGTAATATGCTATTAGTGATATATGCTTACTTTTGTTTACATATTAATGATACATACATCTATTATGTCTATACTAAACTTACCAGATTTGCCATAATAAAAAATGGGAAGATTGTTGGCCCAATAATTATATCATATTTTTGAATATGGTTAATCTGTTAAGTTTAACATTTTATTATCACTAATCTTCGTACCATCACTCCAACATTTCTACTTATACTTATACCTTTTAGTGATATATGCTTATTGTTTTTTACATTAGCGATATGAGCTTCTATCTTAACATTTAACTCTATGATATCACTAATATTTATGCTATCACTAGAGTATTGATACTTAAACTTAGCATAGTCCTAATGAGCATTAATTTATCATACTTGCTATAATGTATATTGCTTTGTTCGTCTAAACATGTATTTGCAGAAAAATAATAAGCAAGATCAACATGGACATATGCAATAAAGAAATCATGGTGAGCCAAAGACGACGGTATCCCACAAGATTTCTCTGAACCACCCGATGACATCTCTAGAGCCACGCAATCGACGGTATTCAATTTTTACAAACTGGGTATCTTTGGACAGCTGCCGTCAAGGAAGAAGCCATCATTATTTCAAGACTTTGAAGAAGCCTACACCTGCCTAAGTATATCTGGAGTCAGTAATGAGTCTTAGAAATAATTATAAAATACAAAAAATGGATGGCAAAATCGAAAGCTATAATAGAAATTAACTCGGGATCATTTTTGGATGAAAATTGACATATCGACGGAACACCAGTCTATACCAACGACATACCGATTTACGTTTACAGAAAGTTTTTGTCTACACAAATCGACATACCGATTGTACATCGGTTCTTACAGACAGTATATCGATTCAATAACACTAAAAATCTAATGGTCGGATTTTGAATATTTAATGATCCCAACGGCTATATTTCTAGCAGTTGCATTCCAGATTGGTATATCGATTCGTACCGACAGTATACCGGTCGCTGACTGAAAATTGCCTTTGAGCTCTTTTCAATGGTTTGGTCATAAATAGCCTTGAACCCCTTCATTCAAGGATGTTGTTTTTATGCCTAAAAATTTCTAAACCACCAAAGCCTTTTCACAAACAACTCTACAAATCTTTCATTTGCCATCCAAAAATTCTGTTAAAGTTATTGAGTTGAAAAAGGAAGATCTTCATCTTGTTGTAAGAAGATCAAAAACCTTATTGTGAAAAGGTTGAAGTTGTAGAGTCTTCGGATAAAAGCTCTTGGTTAAAGTTCGAGAGTCTTTGGATAAAAGCTCTTGGTTTGAAGTCGGAGAGGACTTTGGATAAAAGCTCTCGGTTTGAAGTCAGAGAGGCCTTCAGATAAAAGCTTTCGTGTAAGAAGTTGGTGAGCCTTCGGATGAAAACTCATGTTGTACTATTTGCATAATAGTGGATTAAAATCGGAGAGAGTTCCGGGACTGGAGTGCCACTTGGGAGGATACCATGATACATCGGGTATCGGTATTGTTGTTGCTTCCTCTCTTACACTCTTAATTTTAAATTTCCTATTAGCAAACATTTTGTGCTTGATGAGTTAGCTTGACCTTATTTATCCCCCCTCAAGGGTGCTTACAAACGATACCCCACCACATTCATCGCCGCATGAACACCACTATCACCGCCTCCCCACAGCCAGCACCACCACCCACCTAGTCTAAACCAACGACACCCCACCGACAAACCCACTCACCCGAGTTCTTTGTTGCCAGTCCTCGACCTCATCGACTCTGCTAGGCTGTGCCAGCACCAGCGCTGGTGAGCTCTACCGTGCCGCGTGCCCCGGAACCCGAACCCTGACATCCAGCTTCGTCTATGTCTTCTGGACCCCTCCAGATCTGCGCGTTGGGCAACGACATCATCGTCACCACCTCTTTGGTCCTCTCCTCTGTCACGTTCTTCCTCTGGGACCAGATCACCATCGTTCTTCGTCTCCAGATCTCGTGTGCTTCTCCTCCACGCTTGAGATAGCGCTGTCATAGTGCTCCAGAATCGGTGGCCTTCGGATCTGGCGCTCTACTGCCACTGTCGTCATCCTTCTAGTGATCGTGAGCTATCCTCGTTCGGCGATGAGACTCCAGTGCCATACAACCGCCATGGTGAGCTAGATCCTACCAGATCTGTCGTGAGCGCCGCCGCCTAGTCGTGCAAAGCCCTAGCCACCTCTAGATCCAGTGCCGACGATGAGGTAGACTGCCAAATCCGTCGTTCCTGTAGCCGATCTCGGTCGCAGTGCTAGCATCGGCCATCCCTACACCTCGTCTGACGTGCAGCGACTTCCAGTTGCTGTCGGTGCCGCCATGAGCGCCTTCTCTCCGAATCCCTACTCTAGTGAGCCAACGAACCTCTCTTGAACCCTTTTCTCCTTCATCTTCTTCTTTCTCTCTCGTGCACTTCTTCTTCTCCTTTATTTCTTTTCTTTCTTGAAGAGTAGAGAAGCTGCTGCTTCTCTCTCTACTTAGTTTTAAGTTTTTAAATCTTAACAGGCTTGGGTTTCTAGCTGATAGCCTGGAAATTTAGATTTTGGCAGTTTGATTAATTACTTGTTGTGGGCTTGGGCCTCAAGCCCAATAATCTGTGTTAATTTAGTACTTTGCTGGACTGGGTCCAGAGGCCAGGTAGCCTGTATATTATATTGTAATATTAATAATATTGGGATGAGCTTGGAGCACGAAAATCTAATAATTCTGTTTTTAGGGCTAGGTTTGGATCCTAATAAATAGCTATTTATTATTATTAGTATATTTGTATATCAAATAATTGTATATAAATTAGTTTTCTAAAATTATTATTCAAAAGTCTTTAAATTAGTTAGTTTCAATATTAATGTAGTATGTTATCTAGTATAAATCATATTTGCCAAAAGTTATGACTTAGCTTAAATACACATCATTGGTTATTTGGCCTTTATACCTAAAGAGAGAGAGAGAGAGAGAGAGAGAGAGAGAGAGAGAGAGAGAGAGTATAAGCTTTCAAAATAAAGTATGTTATAAATAATGGGGGTCTTTGCCCTTCTATGGAAATAAAATTTTTATTAGAATTATTTCTAACAAAGGTTTCTATTTTGGAATTTTATATAGTATTCCTTATAAGTTTCTAAAATGATATCATATTTATTCCTAAATATTAATTTATCAATCTAAATTATTTTCAAGTCCTAGCTATTATAATATTATTTTCTTGCTAGCATTATCTATATCTTTGATTAGTAATATTGTTAATCTTAATAAATAGTTAGTGGTATTATAAATAGCTAGTTTAAGGATAGTTAGCTAATAGATAGCTAGATAATGTCATTATTAGAATTTAACCTGTTCTTGCCCTATTCTAGGAGGACTTTGAGACTCTTTGATTTGGAAGGTCAAAGGCAATCTATGATTTTGACTCATTTACTTCATGTCATGGTCTTTTCATGTCAGCCACATTGTTTGCACGATTATCATATGCTTCTGGTTCTGGTACTTATCATGTTCATGATCTTTACTTATATCTGGGGAAGGAAAAATACTACAGTATGTGACCAAAGCCCAACTTAGGATTCATGTTGATAGCCTAGGTCTCACATCGGGCACGTGAAATTCTAAGCCGTACAATTTTGTGCTTATTCATGATCTTTTCCTAGCCGATCACATATTCTAGTAGCTATTTCAAATCACATGTCAAGATTTTTTGCTACATATTTCATGTTCAGTTTAGATTATGCATTTACTTTCATGTTCATCCTCTTTGTTGCATTTTTACTTGTTCACATGCTATACTTGTTTTATTATTATAGAATATACTTTGCTCCGCTTTTGACTGGATATGTTGCTGGTGAAGTTGAGACTATGTATTCTACATTTAAGGGCAGGAGCCCGAGACTTTAGTTGAGCAGGATGGTACTATGACTCGGTACCTAGGAGTTACTTTTGACATATAAAATTTAGTTTCATTTTGTATAATAGATTGTACTTTTGGATATTGTATTTTGATAAACTTTGGGAATGTAATAGATGATGTGATCTGGATTTTATCTTATCTTGTGAAGTTTCTTAGATACTTAGTACAACTTAATATATTGAGTCTACAACATAGACTGGGCGAGTCTGACTCGTATCTGATTATTCGGGAGTGGTCGTGACACGTTTTTAGTGGTGGCCCATGCAGGTCAGTCTAATGGTACTTAGAATTAGAGTACCATTGGGAACCTGCGACATAGGATTGTTCAATCACAGCTTAGACCGATTGTATGATTATACATATTTACTATTTGTGTCTTTCTAAGTATTATTTTTATGTCTCTATTAGTTTCTAAAATCCTCTAGAGTCAAGGCCAATTACTCTTTTACAAATTTTGACTCCTCCTTTAGCAAACATCTCATCAATGATTAATTTTTCAAGCCCTCCAAATTTCTTTGATAGTTTGTTAGACTACTTCAGTTTGACTTCTTTGATCAATTGAAAATATTCTACCATAGATCCGTAGACTAACTACTTAGCCCAATTTGCCTATCTAATCCTCCAAACTTTTGTTGACCATAAGGAATTATTTCTTCAAAATAATTCTGGTATAGTTCAATGTCCCTTAGTAACTCCATAGAGACAGAAATATTTTTCTTAGTCAGGGACATGTTTGATTAAATCCATAAGTTTATGTCCTCAATCCATTAAATAGGGAAAGGTCGGAGAACAGATACTCTTCTTGATTTTAGTCATTTTTCCTCTACTGGTAAGTGATCCTTTGATTCTCAAAGACATAAATCTGAAGAACAATCACTTACACTGGTAAATCTTCTTATTTTCTAAAGGACGGATAATGTCACTTTATATCATGATTAGGACTTTTAGAACTCATTTTGAATTTTATAAACTTCTTTCGAATTCCTATGGATAAAGTCGAGATATATTCGACAACCTACTATAGCGTGGTAGATGCGCACTGTAGTCATTTATCTGGATTATGAAAACGGTAGGTTCATTGCAGCCAGCTGCACACTGGCGAGGCATGGACTCTAAGTTGAAGTAATTACAGATATTCATATGTTTTCGGATATTATTGAGGTTAAGTCCTAAATTCATAATATTTGATCTTTTGAGTTGTTTCGACAATATGGGATAAATTAGATATAATATTCAGTAATCTATCATTATTTGAGTCATGGAACCAAAGGTTCATTGCAGCCAGATG
>JANAVB010010791.1:4011933-4047811 GCA_029216955.1 Iris pallida
TTTAAAACCCTAACAGGTTTGGGTTTCTAGCTGATGGGCTAGAAATTTAGATTTTGGTAGTTTGATTAATTACTCCTTGTGGGATTGGGCTTCAAGCCCAATAATCTGTATTAATTTAGTATTTTGGTGGACTGGGTCCAGAGGCCGGGTAGCCTGTGTATTATGCTGTAATTCAGTAATATTAGGATGGGTTTGGAGCCCAACAATCTAATAATTCTATTTTTAGGGCTGGGTTTGGATCCCAATAAATAGTTATTTATTATTATTAGTATATTTGTATATCAAATAATTTTATATAAATTAGTTTTCCAAAAGTATTAATCAAAAGTCTTTAAATTAGTTAGTTTCAATATTAATGTAGTATGTTATCTAGAATAATCATATTTGCCAAAAGTTATGACTTAGCTTAAATACACATCATTAGTTCTATGGCCTTTATACCTAAAGGGTGTGTATATATATAAGCTTTCAAAATAAAGTATTTTATAAATAATGAGGGTCTTTGCCCTTCTATGGAATTAAAATGTCTATTGGAAGTATTTCTAATAAAGGTTTCTATTTTTGAATTTTTTATAGTATTCCTTATAAGTTTCTAAAATGAGATCATATTTATTCCTAAATATTGATTTATCAAACTAAATTATTTTCAAGTCCTAGTTATTATAATGTTATTTTCTTTATAGCATTATCTATATGTTTGATTAGTAATATTGTTAATCTTCATGAATAGTTAGTGATATTATAAATAGCTATAGTTGGCTAATAGATTGCTAGATATGTCATTATTAGAATTTAACTTGTTCTTGCCCTATTCTAGGAAGACTTTGAGACTCATTGATTTGCAAGGACAAAGGCAAGTACTTCTATAATTTTGAATTATTTACTTCATGTCATGGTCTTTTCATGTCGGACATGTTGTTTACACGATTTATCATGTGCTTCTGGTTCTGGTACTTATTATGTTCACGATCTTTACTTGTATCTAGGGAAGGAGAAATACTATAGATATGTGACCAAAGCCCAACTTAGGATTTATGTTGATAGCTTAGGTCTCACAGCGTGCATGTGGGATTCTAAGCTGTACCATTACTTGTGCTTATTCATGATATTTTTCCAATCTGTCACATATTCTAGTAGCTATTTCAAATCACATGTCAGTACCTTTTGCTACATGTTTCATGTTCAGTTTAGATTATGCATTTACTTTCATGTTCATCCTCTTCATTGTCTCTTTACTTGTTCATATGCTATACTTGTATCATTATTGTAAAATGTACTTTGCTCCCCTCTTGACTGGATATGTTGCAAGTGAACTTGAGGCTATGTATTCTACATTTATGGGCAGGAGTTCGAGACTTTATTTGAGCTGGACAACACTATGACTCAGGACCTAGGAGTTGCTGTTGACATATATAATCCAGTTACATTTTGTATAGTAGATTGTACTTTTGGACATTGTATTTTGATGAACTTTGGGAACATAATAGATGTTGTGAACTGGAGTTTATCTTATCTTGTGAAGTTCTTTAGATACTTAGTATATCTTACTACGTTGATTCTACAACATAGGCTGGGTGAGTCTGACTCATATTCGATTATTAGGGAGCGGGTCGTGACAGTCTGACCCCACTGGTTTTGTTTGCCAGATCAAGTTGAGGAGCCTGAGGATCTTTCAGACCTTTCACTCGATGGTGCCCATCCGGAGCACCAGGGTGCTTGAGTGGGTATTTTTCTCTTATCCACTCTTTTTTGTATATTCTTTTGAGGCGTTAGCCACTGAGCATGTGTTTAGCTTGTGTTCTGGACTTAAATTTTGGCCTACTGGCTTAGACATGATTGTATATTTCTAGACTGTAGCTAGAGCTGATCATGTATTACTTAGTCTTGCTAGTTCTTCATTTTGTATTACTAGCTTCATAATCATCTATAAATCATAGTTTAGGATGCTTTACTGTCTTATATGTCTGATGATCATATTGTACTTTACTTCTTGCTTGTGATTGAGATATCTAGGATTATGTGACCTAGGATCGATTGTTGGTTTGTAGTAGTAACCCACATCTATACAGCTTATTTCGTAGTACTGTAGTACTTTGGTTTACGTAGCTAGCCTAGTTTGTCCCTACTTGCCAGTATTCTGGTTCTGGGGCTTGACAACATGAAATCAAATCCTCTACAATATGGAACAACTAATTTTAAAAAAAATAACAAGTTTTACTAGATCAATCCCACATAAAACCATAAAAATCCTAACTTTGAAACTTAAATCTATGCCAAAATATCCATTAAAACGAAAAATATCAAGTACTAAAGATGGAGAGAATGTAATGGTGCACATTAAAGACTAAAAATATGAAAGAAGAATCAAAGACAACAAAATTATATAATTTTTTTCTATTTAGGCAAGATGTACTTCTCTAGGTTGGAAAAGAGGATAAAAGTAAAGAGAGAAATAAATGTGAGTGAATGAGGAGAGAGAATGGAGAGGGTTATATATGGTGGAGGGGGATGATCTTGGCCCTTAGTTGTGCCACATCATCAATCCAAGTCACAAAAGAAAACCAAAGGTCCCATTGTCCAAGAGTGGACCGGGTCATGAATCCATTCTACATACGGGTCATAGTACGGGCCTATAGCAATTGCCAATGGTTATTCTATAAGTCCAGGAGGTCTCGTGTGTGAAATAAATCCAATGCTCAACACTCAAAACCAAAAATATGAAACATAATATAAAGCTTGGTTTATGAGAAAAATTTTAAATACCGAAAATTTTAGAAATACAAAGTCCGGGAACGAATGTGACTCCCAGTGAAGGACTCGCTGTCTATACTAGGTCTCTATTATAGCATAGTGAGGCTCTCGAGTCGGGAGTAGTCAAGTAGCCAGTCCTAGTATAAGTCAAGGGTCAAGTTAAGTACAAGTAACTGGAATACAGAATCACTAAACAAGTAAAGTACATCATGGAACGAATAGAAACATGTGATTATTTGACATAAATAGATACAAAAAATAAAAAAAATGTAAGTGTGACGTGAACCGTGTACAAGCAACATGTGACAACGAAGGACAAGAATATGACAAGTATGTGACATGTATAAGGAATTAATAGTAGTAGGAGATAAGTAAAAATATTGTACAAGTCGGCAAGGTACACTTGCATGTCGTCCAAGTCCCCTTCGAATCCGCAGTACCAAGACCTAACCAAGAGTTCTCATATGAATAAAAAATTATTGTTGATATTTTAATTATACATATGACACATGGGTTTCCTAACATAGCAAGTCTATATGTTTCCATGAGACTTATGACTTAGTTTATTGTCTTTGATCTCTAAAAATTGGTACTGAACATTCAACACCAAGATATGAGTTTAAACTAATATTCAATTATGGAAACACATGTTTAACCATGGTTTTAACCCAATTAACCATTAAATTCTAGTTTGAAATTTTTGGACTTGGTATATGAAAATGGCTACTTCCAACAACTAGTTTTGCTTGGAACTTACCCAAAATATTACCAAAACTTTGCCATGACCTATATCTATCAAAATTCATATAAAATAGTTAAAACATGATTAATACTCAGAAATAGATATCATGTTTATGCCTTATTAGTACCTACTTATGTGCGAAACTATGCCAAAAATATGATCAATAACCTAGCTTAATGTCACACAAATTTAGAGTTCAGATTTGGACATGTAAACATCATAAATATATGATAACAATAATTTAATTCCATAAATTAAATATACATATATTTATATTTAAAGTTCGTTAACAAACACAAACTATTCCACAAAAACTAGCAAAACATATACTACCGCGATTTCTAATTTTTCACCAATCTAACATGCAACCTAGGATGAGTACTTACATGGAACAACATGGAAAACATGAATTCTAAAAGGTTGGGTTCACATAATTTATTGAAAAGAACATGCCATTGGGGTTGAAGAAGAAGAAAGTTTGAATCTTTACCGAAAACTTTGGAGAATTAGATGATAATGCTTCTTCTTGTCTAAGAAGCAATCCTCCTTACTTGTGCTTGGGTTGCTACTCCTTGCATGATGGGTTGAAGATAATAACAATGGTGGTTTGATGGGTTTGATGGCAAAGGCGGTGGTTCTTTTTGGTGTAAAGGAGGGTTTTTGGATGATGAAGATGATTGGAGAGATGTATGGAATAGATAGAAGGGGAGGGGCTAATGTGAGCTGTCGAAAAGAGAGAGAAAATGAGGTGGTTAGCTGCTATAAAGAGGAGAAGAGGTAGTTTTAGGGTTATGGTTTGGATGAGTTGGTATATTTATAAGAGTTTATATGTGTATAAGTGCCTAGAAATTGAAGTTTTAGGGCTTAATTAGGGTCAGTACAAGTATGGGGGCTGCTTGTAGGGAGCGGCCAAGGTAGGGGCTGCTCTATGGTGGTCGACTTTGGGTAGTTCTAGGGTTGGATTACACTTCCAGAATAAGTCATATTAACGATGCCGATACACATCGCTAATATGTAAAAAAAAACATCGCTAAAAAATTTAGTGACATTTTTTCCGACGAATTCGTGATGTCGAGTAATCAATGGTCCCTGACACCAAAAATATTGCTATTCGTCGCTGTAGTGACATCACTCAGCAACGAAATAATGTCGATACTTTAGTGACTCGTACCGACGTGCCATTGTTAATCAGCAACAACAAAGTTCGTTGCTAAACATCGTCGATTTAGCGACAAATAAAATGATGTTTTTCTATGTCAATGCTGATGTGGCAAGCATTTCCATGTCAGGTACATAGCGACGTTGTGCGACAGAAGTAGCAACGTTTCTTTATGATAATACTGATGTGGCAAGACTTTGCTATGTCAGCAAGGTAGCGACGTATACCGACGTTCAGCGACGGTGCCGATAGCAACGTTCGGATACATGTGTAGCAACATAATATGATACTCACTCTATACACTCTAGATACTTTCATATAAATCCCAAACTTACCTTGACAATTACCTAATTCCTAAAATATCTTACATACTTTTGATACTCACTCTATTTACTCTAGGTACTACGATACTCCTTAGTATTTTGGTATCAAAATATAAATATATATATATATATATATATATATATATACTTAGATGGATACATATGTTTCGTATCTTATATATTAAAATATATCTAGGATACAACCTTCCTTATATAGCCTAAATTTAGGACTCGTTATACACATATTGGCACGCTCCAGTCCTAAAAGTCACGGGACTAGTACGTGACACGACCAACTGGTAGATACTCAAGGGTGACTCCAATCTATGGAACCCTGAAGTAACGCATCTAAGCTGACTAATATAGGGTCTAAAATGGCAAGTTAACTATATCTCAATCCACAAATAATAATCTCAAGTTGAACCAATGCATTAATGCTGATCAAACAATAATACAATGATGCCACTTGAATATAAATACATGGTTTTTTTTTCTTCATACGAGCAGGGCTCGGGTTTGGCTATGTTGGGAAGATGAACAATCATATATTTTTACTTCTTTATATATAAACCTATTATATATGCATACCTAGATCTGCGTATTTTACATATACATATAGTATGATATATTTACAAACATATTAGATAAATACAAGTAATATTTACAAAATTTTCTAAAAATATAATCACATGGTTGTACCTCATATTTATCAATTCTATTTATAAATAAATCTTTACTGTTATCTATATATATAAAGCCTTATATTTATAATATGTATACACTAAAACAATATTTTTTTAATTTATTTTTATATACACACAAGTATATATAGCCCCAAAATCAAAAAATCTAATAAGGACATATTAAGAAAATTTGTTATCATTTCCAAAATAAAATATAAAATTAATAGCATATATATATATATATATATATATATATATATATATATATATAACCCTCCAATATATAACTAAAATATATATATATATATATAACCAAAACCCTCTAATTTTATTAACCTGAAGGCGCAAATTGCCGAAGACTTTACAAGTAAGCGCAAAACTAAAGACAAAATAAAAGCAGAAAGTACAGAAAGAAGGTGCGGGGGCGGATCTCATCCCCGCCGAGTGGTCAGGCTAGTAAGGCCCGCTAGAAGTCCTTAAGGTCGTACTTGCAGTGTCTGCTGACTTTGTGGATTTGGCGAAGCACCTCCCAGATGAGTTGGTTGGACGAATACTGGTAGCCCTTATATCTGAATTTGTTGCGGTTCTTCCAGATGACCCACGTGATGGCGGCTGCTATGATTTGGTGGCCATAAGAGGCGTTAGCCTAGGAGGCCAGGAGATCGTTGAACCTCCCACCATTCCGGTCTTGTCTGCAACGATGAGATAAAGCTGTCCAAACTCTGTCAGCTAACTCTCCGACAAAGAAAATATGATTCATCGATTCAGATGATCTGAACGTACAATAATGACACTCGGAAGCTAAACTGAACCCGATTGTATTTTGAATGTCGTCTGTGGGTAGTTTTCGGTGAAACACTCTCCATATTAGGAAGGACCAATTTTTTGGTATGCAGGACGGCCAGTACGGGGCAATAAAGGGTGAGATCATTCCGGTACCGCAAGCAACACTTCTGGCCGATGCTACCGAGAAGTGTCCGTTGGCCGTAATGGTCCACGTGAGCTCGTCACGCTCTGTACTGATCTTCAGCCCGACGTCAAAGATCTTAGCAGTAGCCTCTTCACCTAACCATTCGTGGGCCCTATCTCGATTCCAATTGCCCGAGTGATCCCACAGCTCTCTGATCGTACTACTGGAGGGGGCAGTCCGAAGTTGTGGGAGGAGATCATCTCCGACCCATCGTTCAAAGAAAAGAGATGATTTGCCTGAACCCAGCTGGAGGCGAATAAAGGGCTCAGTAAGGCTTCGCCTATACAGGATTTACCGCCAGGCTATAGAGGATATGTAGTTGAAATCTGCTATGGACGGGTGGATGCATTTGAAATATCTGGCCTTCATAAACCGTGTCCAAAGGTTTCGACTCACTCAGAGCTTCTACCAAAGTTTCATCGCGTGGACGTCAACGACGTTCGACAGCCTATAAAAACCGAGGCCGCCCTCGTCGGTGGGTTTGGCCATTGTGTCCCAACTAGCCCAGTGGTGCTTATCCTTTCCGTTATAGTAGCCCCAGAAGAAGTCAGCGAAGAGGTTTTTGATAGAAATGAGAACTTTCTTAGGGGGGAGCAGGCGGCTAATGTGTATATGGGGATAGAGGAGAGCACGTGATGGATCAAAATCATCTTTCTACCCAGCGATAACGTCGCGTTATGCCACCCCTCGAGTTTTTTTCCTGATTTGCCCACCAGACCTTCAAAGATGCCCGCGTTGGATATGCCATAAACCAACGAGCACTCTAAGTAGTAGAAAGGTGGGTATACAACAGAGAAGGAAGTAATGCTAGTGAGGGTCGAGGCGTGGACTCTGTTAGTCTTATGGTGGATGTAGATGACATTTTTGTTGGGGTTGACCCACTGACCAGAGCATCTGGCATATCTCTACAGCGTATTATTGTACCACCTCCACAGATCTAATGTCCCCGGAGGAGAATATGAGGATATCATAAACATAAGCTAGGTGGGTGATTATCGGACAGCTACTAGCAGAGTTGAAATACTTGAAGTTTGGGCTTTCCACCATTTTGTTCAGGTTTCTGCTCAGAGCTTCGGCCGCGATGATAAAGATGGTGGAGGATAAAGGATCTCCTTGTTTGACCCCGCGAGTAGATTTGAAGAAGCCTTCTGCTAGACTGTTAATAACCGTAGAGAACCATGAATTGCTGATCGACCTCCACACGATGTTGATCCAGATTTCCGAGAACCCGAAGGATCTGAAAACCCAAATCATAAACTGCCAGTCCAGCCTGTCGTACACCTTTTCCATATCCACTTTGATAGCAATGTTTATGCCCCTGGCAGGTAATTTCATACAAATAATTATTTCCTGGGTCGTCAGTATGTTGTCTAGGATATTCCTCCTGCGAACAAAACTACTCTGCTCTTCGAAAATAATTTTGGAGAGAATCTCAGTCATGCGGTTGGCAATGATCTTGGAGATAATTTTGTTAGTGAAGGTGCACAGGCTAATAGGGCAAAAATCTTTAAAGGACTCCAAATTTTCTTGTTTGGGGATGAGAATTAGGTTAGCGCAAGAACTAGATCTGGGGTACCTGACTCCTTGGAAAAGGCGACAGTCGCCTCGTGGATATCCGACTTGATAATATCCTAGCACGATCTAAAGAATACGCTGGTGAAGCCGTCAGGACCCAGAGCGCTATGTTCGTCGAGGGCCCAAACAGCTTCTTTGACCTTATGTTCAGAAGGAGGAGCTCCATATGGGTGTTGTGTCTGTCATCAATCAGGCTGGGGATCTCCACGAGAAAATCAACGTCCTTAGTAATGGCTTCTTTAGTGAACAACCGCGAGTAGATGTTAGCCGCGGCTACTTGGATAACCCATTAGTCTTTGATAATGTGACCATTCTCATCAGCTATCTGATGGAGGTTGAGTTGCTGTCTGCGGCCTTTGATGCAGGTGTCGAAGTAGCTAGTGTTTTTGTCCCCTTCACTGTCCTATTTCAGTCTAACTTTCTGTTTCCAGAAATCAGTCTTAATTTTCAGTCGAAATTTCAGTAGCGCTCTGGTTAGGTTTAGGGTGGTCCGAGCGGCTGGTGATTTGTCGACTGCGAAGAGGGCTTCAGTGCGGGTGTCGGGTGACATCATCCTCTGCAGTACAAACTACCTGAAAGATGTCCCCGAAAGCTTCCTTACTCCAACCTGTGAGTGATTTCCTGGTCGCTTTGAGTTTGTTTGTAACCCGAACCAGAGGGTCAAGGGAGTCGACGTTACTCTAAGCTGCTGCGATAATATTCCTGAACTGGGGGTTGTGGCTCCAGAAGTCGAGAAAGCGAAATCTTTTCTTAACATGGTTTGATTTGCTGCTAATTTCGATAAGAAAAGGCGAGTGATCTGACTCGGTCGTATTGAGGTGCAAAAGATTGGAAATGATATCTAAGGCCGCCCAGTTCGAGTTGACGAGGGCATGGTTTAAGCGCGAGTACTGTCTTCGATTGCCTATTTGTATGTTGCACCAGGTGAATGTGCTTCCGATGAACTGGAGGGAGGACAGATGGGCATTAAAGATGAAGCTGGTGAAATCGTGGATGGCCGTCGGGGGAGGGGGTCTCCCTCTCGACTTTTTTCTCTGTAAGTGGTAGCGTTGAAATCGCCAACACATAGCCAAGGGAGATCGCTGTGGTTAAGATAGGTGTAAAGCAGGTCGCCCCATACCTGTATGCGTTTAAGGATGTCACAACTGCCATGGACAACAGACAAGAGGGAGCAAATTTTGAGCATGGGATGTTCCATCCAGCACGAGAGGGCTTGTCGCGAGTCATGAATGACACCGAGCTTCACGTCATTAGTGGAAAGAATCCAAATGTCATGACAGCCAGCTTTAGCCGAAGAAAAACCTAACTGCAACTGGATGGATCTGATTTGTTAGGGGGAATTTTGGGTTCAATAATCACAAGGATGTCGATTCTATGAATTTTCTTGAGACTGTTTAATCTTCTCAAGGTGGATTTGTTGGCAAGGCCCCTAGCATTCCAAGATAGGATGTTAAGCATTTAGGATGCTGGTTGGAGGGGGGTTTGTTGAGCTTCACAGCTGACCGGGTGGTCCTGACTGTAACCTCATTAGCACTTCCTTTGTTGGATTTTTTCTTGGTGGGAGCTGCCCTTCCGACCACCTTTATGACATAGTCTCCCTCCTCGCTCGGGTACAAATAGACCTCTCCGGCTATCTCGGCCACTGCTCCGAAAAAGCTATTCGTGGTGTTGATTCCAGCATCTAGGGCTTGTTGCATCCTGGCTACTCATACCCGGCTAATGTTGGCCCGGGCCTCCGTACGTATGTTGGCCATATTCTGAGGTAAAGTGGGTGGAAATGTGTTTGAGGGTTGAGGATCCTCCTTGCCCGTCTAAGCCTTAGGGTTCTCCGCTATAATGATAGCTGCTGGGTTGGAGTTTGGGGGTCCTCCGGAGGAGCCTTCCGAACTGTAACTTCTGTAGTGGGCGTCTCCGTCAGGGTGTCTTGCGAGTCTGAGGAGAGGATGTCAAAATTATTGGAAAGGTTGATAGTTGAAGGTTTGTAGGGCACCATGGCTCTATCCATCGAGTTGGGTGATTGAGATCTGGAGTGACCAGTGCTGGTTTCAAATCGAATGTGGGAGTTAGGTTAGAGGAAGGATCGGGTATTGGTAGGTATGTTTAGCCAGGAGAGCGGTGGAGGTTTTGCGTGTCATTTTTTTCTTCAGTTCTGGATGTGCTCTGAAACAGTATTTAGTGGCGTGTCCTCTCATGTGACAGTGCCTGCAGAAGATGACGTTATTGTCGTAAACAATTTACTGAGTGTGCGTCTTGTTCCCAAGCACTATCTAGATATGGTTGGGCAGATCCTTTGACAAATCAAGTTCCATGCATATTTTGGCATAATTTCCCTTGGAGAGGTTCAAAGTTTCTTCGGTCATAGCCATTAATGTCTCGAATGAGTTTGCGTTACGCTTCAGCGCTGTGGGGGAAAAACATATGAGCGGTAGATTAGGGAGGGTGACCCATGCGGAGACGATCGTCGATTATTCTTTAGTGTTGAAGTCCGGGGTCCATTTTACGATTTTTATGCTGTGGGCGTCAATCCTATCTGTGTCTCTCATCCAAACCTTCTTGTGATCGCTTTTAGAGGAGAAATGTAAGAAGATATGTTTGGGGTACATAGATGCGACCCTGTAGCCGGATGTGAGGCCCCAGCCGGCGATCACTTCCTAGACCCTGGCGAGCTTCGGGCACCCGTTGGTGAATTTGAGGACAAAAGTCTAAGCGAAGGTAGCAGCAAAAGTAAAAATATCATCAGTGGAGAATGGGACCAAGATGTCATGACTCTCTGACGGGAGGGGGAGGAATATTCGATATCCGGGAGCTCTATCTCCACTAACGGAGTAAAGTGTTTCGCTGCCCGATCTGGCCTGAGCATCTCGACAAATGACATCACAGGAGGATGATCGGGAGGAGGAGTGGAGGAAATAGGGTTGGTCGGGAGGGCTTCCTAGTCGGTGATGCAACCAAAAGGGATATCGCTGACAAGTTATGTACCAACGCGGTATGGCCGACGATAGGCGCGGTGGGGGGGCAGAGGGAGGGCGAATCCTGCAGATGGCGCGAGAGGGAAGAGAGGTCGCGGGGGCGAATGGATCCAGTGTCGACTGTTGGGGAGTCGGCTCAACACATGAACGGAGGGCACATGCGGAGCCGTCTCTGGGAGGCTCTACGCTAGAGTGCGCCGGGAGGTAGCTAGGGTGCGCAACATGCGTGGGGCTAGAGTGCACCGAGAGACCTAGCGCCTGCTGCATGTTGGGTGGGGCAGCCCCAAAAGAGGAAGGGTGGACCAGTGCCAGCTGCTGTTGAAGTTACGCAACCCCCAAAGGGGGTGGGCAGATTGGGCGAGCGCCAATAGCTGGGTAGGTTGCCCTACCCCTAAAGGGGGTACGCCATATGGGCCAACGCCAACTGCTGGCAGGGGGGAGGATGCACGCAGCCCGAAGCAGTTGCTGTAGAAAGCGGCCTGGTCACGCCATCCAGGCTGTCCGAAGAGTGGACGGGCGTACTGCTCGAGAGCTGCAGCTTGGCAGGCGCACTGCTCGAGAGCTGTAGCTTGGCAGGGGTACTGCTCGAGAAAAGAGCAGCAAACTCGTCCTCGAAGATCGAGCCCATCCTAAGCTGTCCAGCGATCAGGGGAAGGGAAGCCTCTAAAGACGTCGACCAAGGGCCGGGCGGAGAACCGGACGAAGACGAGTGAAGGAAAGACGGAGGGGGACCGGGGTCTCGAGGCTTGCTGATACGGCTTGAGCCGCCGAGCCAACCTCGGCACGCAGGAAAGAGGCCGGGAAAGAGCGAGCAAAGGGGGGAGGGAGCCTCGAGGCAGGACCGAGGCGACGACGGGCGGAGGAAGGCGTTAGAGGGCCAGGCAGTTGCCGGAAGTAGTGGGTGGTAAAGAGCGACAAGGAAAAGCTGCTCGGGAGTCCAGACCAACGAAGAGGACGACGGCCCAAGCCCGCGGAGACGGGCCGAGGCGGATGAGGAGGACCGGAACGATGCATCTGAGAGGAGGAGAAAGTCCTCCCTCAACGAAGGAGGAGAACCATCCCGGAATGGATCGACGATGGCCTAGGAGAGCGGGTCTCCATCCATCCCGCAGAATATATATATATATATATATATATATATATATATATATATATATATATATATATGACCATTTATAAAAACTACTCTCTAGACCAAAAATAAATACCAATATATATATATATATATATATATACACAATATATATCTACATGGATGTCTTTGGACGCACTGCATGACCACATAAGTTTGGGTTTATTTCGGGTCAATTTTGGCTAGCTTGGTACAACCAGGTCTCCTAAACATCAAAGAGTCTTTATAATAATAATTTAAATTATTTATTGGGCTTAAGTCATAACTTTGACTTATTTTTTCTAGATAGAACAAAGCTATGGCTAGGCCTTACTATCATGGCTAATAAACTAGTCAAAGCGCACAACTATACTATTCATGCCATAATTTCTAATCGGTATGCATCTCAAAACTTAACTATAACTAAGGCCTTATATATTAATAAATATTTATTTTAAAATATATAAAAAATCCAAAAATTACTATTTAAGTCAAATTAAAAATATTTTAAATTTTTTGGGGGTTTACATTCTACCTTCCTTAAAAGAATTTCGTCCTCAAAATTTAAAAATAATAATAAAATGTGGAGCTCCATGCTAACTAGTAAGTCTGGCAGTCAATATTACTTTTTTAATATTCTACTCTACTCTATGACTTGCAACTGGTTAGTTAGTATTATACTGCCAACCCATATTGCTATCTTTATCTATGAAACTATTACCTACTTCTTCCCCGTGTAGTGACATTCATACTCATCTTTTTTTTTCCCAATAAAATCTCATAAAATTTGTCAATATTCCTAACAACCACGAAAAAAAAATCAAGTTATCTATTTGGACGTCTACTCTCCTTCGCTCATACTACCCTCTTTCGCTATTCGTCGTTGTAGCGATGTCACTCAGCAACGAAGTGACATCGATAATTTAGCGACGCGTACCGATGTGTCGTTGCTAATCAGCGACAACAAAGTTCGTTGCTAAACGTCGACGATTTAGTGACAAATAAAATGACGTTTTGCTACGCCAATGCTGATGTGGCAAGCATTTCCATGTCAGGTACATAACGATGTTGTGCGACAGAAATAGCGTCGTTTCTTTACGATAATGTTGATGTGGCAAGACTTTGCTATGTCAGCAAGGTAGCGACGTATATCGACGTTTAGCGACGGTGCCAATATAACTTAGCAACATTCGGATACACGTGTAGCAACATAATAGGATTATACTCACTCAATACACTCTAGATACTTTCGTATAAACCCTAAACTTACCTTGACAATTACCCATTTCCTAAAATATCTTATATACTTCTGATACTCACTCTATACACTCTCGGTACTACGATACTCCTTAGTATCTTGGTATCAAAATATAAATATATATACATATATACTTAGATGGATATATATGTTTGGTATCTTATATATCAAAATATATCTAGGATACAACCTTCCTTATATAGCCTAAATTTAGGACTCATCATACACATATTGGCACGCCCCAGTCCCAAAAGTCACAGGACTAGCACATGACACGACCAGTCGGTACATACTCAAGGGTGAGTCCAATCTATGGAACCCTCAAGTAATGCACATAAGCTACCTAATATAGAGTCTAAAATAGCAAGTTAATTTTATCACAATCCACAGATAATAATCTCAAGTGGGAACCAATGCATTAATGCTGATCAACAATAATATACTGACCACTTGAATATAAATACAATGATTGACAATTTGTAATAAAGTTGGTCAGGCATTAATAAATCATCAGAACAAGCTCATAACAAAAATAAAGCTTGTAAACTAGGCTATAGAGCTAAAGATTTCATCATAAAATATAAAAGATAAAAGAATGATAAAGTACCACTAGCGATACCTGAATCCCGGAGATGCAATCGTCCACCATTCAACCCTTTTTATTCTAGCAGTCTTAGTAATTACCTAGAGAGATCACAAGGTCCGCAGTAGACTAGCAAGATACATAGCAACATGCCTACTATGACAGTAAATAACATGTTTATAGGAAATGACAGGAATATGGTACTCTTATTCTGAACAATCTACATGACAACGCAATATCAAAGATAATGTTCAACACTTGGGCTAACAAATACAGATGCTATCACAACCGTAGCTCATCCGAAACTAATGGCCAACATAATAATCATAATCGCATCTCCTTCGATAATAATGACCAATAGAATATCACAATCGTAGCAAGAAACTAATGGCCAACAGAATCATCAACACAACCGAAGCTCATCCGAACTATCGGCCAACAAAATACTATCTTATAGCCCGCGTGCCTAATGACTGTCCTTCTATCTCAATGAACTATACGGGTGTCCAGTCAGGTCAAGTCAAGTCAAGTCATGTCAATTAGTCAATCTAGGTCATGTCGATCAATTTAGGCCAGGTCAGATCAATGGAACAAAGTCAAATTACTGGCAATACTGACATAATACTCACAAGAAATAAATAATAACACATGAAGAACAAGTAAGAAACATGCATGTAAAATAAGAGAATAACAATGACATGAACCTAAGTAACAGGTAATCAAGTATGACTATAAGGAAACAACAATATAGAAAATGTATGAAAATACTGTACAGTGGACAAGGTATACTTGCTTGGTGGTAGTGCATAGAATCGACCACATCCAATAAGCGACTCGTCAAATCAATGAGCCACGAAAGCTGAACTTTTGTAAACGTCTCCAGATGCTGAAACAGACATCACCAATATTTTTGAAATAAAAATTATCAAAAATTGACTATCCATAAGTCCAATTCTGGATACAGGGGCAAAACAGTAATTTTTAGTCAAAACAATATCCACCGTTAGACCCGCTTTGCATCAAAAAGTATGCCAGAGTCTATGGTCTCTAAAGTCAACAAATTATATTCCTATGAGTCCAATTTTTTATATAAACTCAATGGTATGTCCAGTTTTGGATTTCGATGAGTCGTGCAAAAAAATGCCTGTTGAGTCAGATCGTGGGCCTGCCAAAACGGGGATCCGATCAATTGTCTCAGAATCGGACCAAACATGGCTCATAGGACCAAAAAAATAATACGAGTCCAATAGTGCAAGTTCCTTCACGATGTGATGAACGTGCACAATAATTAGAAATTTTGCAAAGTAGCTGATACGGTGTTCTCCGACCAATACGTCTTGAATTCGTCGTGTACGCAACAAATTAAAGTTCTGTCAAAATTCGCATGTCTGCAACATCCGTACACACCTTTCGATGCCCTCGAGTTGCGACGAAGTTACCAAGTTTGTTGGGATGGACCCCATATCAGTGGTTTTTGGTGTTTTTGAAGGCTTTAAAACTGACTTTTTTTCATGATTTCAAAATAGAATACCATGACTAATAAATCAAAAGATTTAAAACTATTTGATAGAGATGACTACTGGTTATTTTGTCTATCCATTGGAAAAACTGATGGAACTGAGGATTCCCAGGACCATGAATTGGTGTACGTATTAATCGATAGAAAGTTAACAGATTTGAAACATATTCTAACCCTTCATAGTCGAAAACTAGGGTTCACGAATTATACCTACGATGAGAAGAAGAAGACAGTTTCCAGCAACCTCGAGCAGTCAACGACCCCGAGATCTTCTGTACGTATTCTCGGGTTGGACGTCGTATGGGCAACGATCTCCCAACTTTTTTTTTTCTTTGGTTGTCCTCCCTTTCTCTTCTCCCATGATGAACGAATTAGAGAAAGATGCTCTTCTTAGGATACATATGACAGCCATCAAATAGAGGGTATATATTGGCTACGACAGGGACCATGAGAAAAAATTAGTTCTAGGTCTCCTAACAGGTTTAGGTATCCCATGTTCAGCCCGAACGCACAATCCAGGTCTGTTAACAATAGCTCGGTTCACTAAAGAACTATTGTTGTACTACCTTCCTAATCCTAAATTACGTTTATGGACTTCTTCTTATTATATGCTTGTTTATCTCTCCATGTTAAGATTTTGAATGTCCGTCAATCAAAATTAGTTACTGACAACTACATTGATCGAGATCTTTTATCCTTAAATAATACCACTTAACTTTATTTGTCATGTCGGATATAATCCACCTGCAGGGTTTATATGACAATCCTTATGAGTTTCTTAAGGGGACATCATCAACCCGATACATCGAGACATGATTCCCTCTATAATCAACAACCCATCATACACATAATGCCATTACCCAATTCATAGAGGTTATTGACTCATTATGAATCTCACTCTTTTATGAATCAAAGTAATGCACACTACATATATATGTTTATTATTATATCCGGATTAAGAGCACAAGCATCGATAATATCATAGGTATTTGTTCTCTTATGTAGTCAGTACAAAGAGAACAACCTTAAGTGGTCTTGTATAATACACACAAAGTGCACTAGTATAAACCTATAGTCAAGATAAACTAATGTCATATTATACTACAACCTTACCAATGGTTTGTCCAAATCTATCTAGGTTGTGAACCATTTATATATTCTACAAGAGACTGATAATATGATCTTCTGCGTGTCACCATACACCATATTATATATAATATAGAATATCAGACACTTGTATTAACATATAACAAATATAAAATGCCAATATTTTCCTATATGATTCTCATTCAAAAATAATAGAAAAATATAGTTAATACAGAAGTGATACTTTTTAGTATATAACCTTAACAATCTCTCACTTATACTCAAAGCACTATTTTTTAGTATACTTTATAAATCTTCCACTTATACTTAAGCCATATATCCATGCATCTGACTCCCATTCCCTCAACATGACTATTAAAAGCCTTAGCTGGTAAGCTCTTTGTAAAAGGATCAGCTAGATTGTCCGCTGATGCTATCTTGGCCACAGCAATATCTCCTATTTTTATGATATCTTGTATCAGGTGGTACTTACGTTCAATATGTTTACGTGTCTTATGTACTAGTGGTTTCTTTGAGTTTGCAACTGCACCATTATTATCACAATAAAGTACAATAGTCGTAGGCAAACTGGGTACCACATCCAAGTCCAATAGGAAGTTTTTGAGCCAAACCGCTTCTTTGGCTGCTCAGAAGCTGCCACATACTCGGCTTCCATGGTAGAATCAGCAATAAATTTTTGCTTGATGCTCCTCCATACTATGGTTCCACCTCCCAAGGTAAATACATAACCTGAAGAAGATTTTCTGGAACCCCTTCTGACTAAAAATCTGAGTCAAGGGCACTAAACTATCTTCCTGGTAAACTAGCGTGTAATCTTTGGTCCTTTTCAGGTACTTCATAATATGCTTTACCACAGTCCAGTGATCTTATCTTGGGTTAGACTGATATTTGCTAACCATGCCTACGGTAAAGCAGATTTTTGGTCTCGTACATTGCATTACATACATTAAGCTTCCTATTGCTGAAGCATAAGGAACTACTTTCGTGTCCTCTATCTCTTTAGGTGTCCTCGGACACTATTCCTTTGATAGAGCTTTTCCACGCCTAAAAGGTAGAAAACCTTTCATAGAATTTTGTATGCTAAAATGAGTCAATACAACATCGACATAGGCCGATTGAGATAAGCCTAACATCTTTTTCTTGTGATCTTATAAAACTTTGATCCCAACGATGTGACTTGCTTCTCCCAAGTCCTTCATGTAAAACTACTTGGATAAGTATACCCTTATGTTAGATAACACCTTCATATTGTTTCCGATAAGCAATATGTCATCCACATAAAGTACTTGGAATACCACCACATTTTTGTCACACTTTTTGTACATACGAGATTCATCCGAACATTGATCAGATCGATAGGATTTTATCACCTGATCAAAATGGATGTTCCAAGAGCTGGAAGCTTGCTTAAGTCCATAAATGGACTTCTTGAGCTTACAAACAAGATGCTCTTGGCCCTTTTCAATGAACCCGTCTGGTTGCTTCATTTAGATATTTTTCTGAAGACTTCTATTAAGGAAACCTGTCTTGACATCCATTTACCGAATCTCATAATTGATATGAGCTGCAATAGATAAAAGAATCCAAATAGACTTAAGCATGGCTACTGGCGAAAAGGTTTTATCATAATCAATACCCTCTTTTTAAGTAAAATCTTTTGTAGTAAGCCGTACTTTAAAGGTTTTAAGCTTACCGTCTGCTCCTATTTTTCTCTTATAGACCCACTTGCATCTAATGGATTTTATACCAGTGGGTGGTTCTACAAGTTCCCAGACCCTATTAGAATCCATTGATTCTATTTCCAATTTTATTGCCTTTTGCCAAGATTCAGTATTTTTATCTTATAGTGCTTCATTATAGGTGCAGGGATCATAGTTTTGTTCCTCAGGAACAAAGTCTGAGGACTCCCCCAAGAACATAAACATGTCTGGTTGTATATCAACCCTCCTACTATGACGAGGAAATATGGGTTGTGGTGTAACATCTGTGACACATTGTACAATTACTTGTGGTTCCTCCTCTTGTACTATTGGTATTAAAGTATTAGGTGTCTTTCCTCTCAATTATTCTAGAACAACTCTAATCATGGGTTTATGGTTCATCATGTAGTCTTCTTCTAAGAATCGGACATTGATGCTAATAATGACATTCTGATCCTTAGTACTATAAAATAAACCTCCCTTCGTTCCTCTTGGATAGCCTACAAACAAGCGTACTTCTATACGAGATTCTAATTTATTTGCTTTCATATTCAGCACATGTGCTAGACTACCCCAAATTCGAATATGTTTTAGACTAGACTTTCGCCTGGTCCACAGCTCTATGGGAGTAGTAGGTACTGATTTAGAAGGTACTAATTTTAGAATATAAAGCTACAGTCTCTAAGGCATATCCCTAAAATGAATCTAGCAAATCTTCATAACTCATCATTGATCTAACCATCTCCATAAGAGTCATATTCATTCTTTCTTCTATACCATTCTGTTGGGGTGTTCCTGGTGTAGTCAATTAAGATATAATCCCAGCTTCTAATAAGTAATCCCTAAACTCTCTAAAAAGGTACTCACCAACACGATCTGAACATAATGACTTGATATATTTTTCATAACGTTTCTCCGTTTCAGCCTTATACTCTTTGAATTTCTTAAAACACTCAGACTTACGATGCATTAAGTAAATGTATTCATACCTTGAATAATCGTAAATGAATGTGATAAAATATTCAAAGCAATCTCTAGCCTGGATAGTCCTGGCCCCCCCACAAATCAGAATAAACCAATTCTAATACATCTTTGGCCCTATACCCCTTTTCCTTAAAAGGCATTTTGGTCATTTTACCTTCCAAGCAGGATTCACAGATTGAAAGTGCCTCTACTTCCAATGAACTCAAAGGTTCATCTATAACCAGTCTTTGAATCCTTTTTAGGTTAATATGGCTTAATCGCAAGTGCCAAAGATATGTTTGGTTCATACAAGAATATTATTTTCTCTTATTGAAGTTAGAAGATGTATTATTTATTTCCATCAGTGGTATTGTTGGTGAAATAGGATTAATGACATACAAATTATCTACTAATGCACCAGAACAGATAAATTGTTTATTCTTTCTAATAACAATGTTGTCATTAAAATAAACTGAATATCCATCCTTAACTAGCATAGAAACATAAATCAAATTTCTTCTAAGTGAAGGTGCATAAAAATAATTTTTAATGTCAAAGACTTATTTCTACCAAAGATAAACTAACATCTCCTATTGTAACGACCGCAACTTTTGTAGCATCACCCATGAATAAGCATCTCTCCATCACTAAGCCATCTGGTTTCCTGGAATCCCGACAATAAATTGCAGACATAATTAGTGGCTCATGTATCTACACACCAGGTGCCGATAGATAACACCACTAAACATGTTTCAACTACTAGTAAATGAGATATACCTTCTTTGTTCCCTTGTTTGAGAAGTGGACGGTCACTCTTCCAATGTCCTGAACCTTTGCACTTGAAATATTTGCATTTTGGCTTTTTCATAACACCTTGAGGTCCCATGCCCCTCTTTGCTAAGTTTGGTTATTTCTGAATGTTATTCTTCTTCTTACCGCCTTTCGATTTAGAAGTAGAAGCCTTCTCAGTAACATAAATATGATTCTGCCTAAAGAGAGCTTCAACAACCTATAGTTCTTTCATAAGTTCTGCCAAACTATACAACGTTTTATTTATATTTTAGTTAAGGCAAAACGTATCAAAACTTTTAGGCAGAGTCCCAAGAATGATATCGACCTGGGTTTTTCTATCGATTTCAGCTCCAAGGATATCCATCTCATTCGAATGACCCATCATCTTGAGAATATGACCCCTTACTTGTGTACCTTCAGCCATTTTCGTATTCATCAAATTCTTCATAGCAAACTGCCTAGCTGTTCTACTATGATATCCGAAGAATTCCTTGAGGTTATACATCATGTCATAAGCTGTGGCCATGGTCTGATGTTGTAGTACATTTGACATAGATGCCAGAATGTAACACCGCGCCATCTCATCTACCTTTATCTACTTCTTATAAGCCTCTTTGACCTTTTCATCAGAATTAGCATCAGGCTTAGGTGGACATTCCTCATTGATCCAACTTACGTTTTCAGTCAATATAATTAGGGCCAGTAAGTTTATTTTCTTTAAGAATCACCATAGTGGACTGAAAGAACCCATTTTTGAAATCTTAAAAATTACATAATTAATTATTTTGTAGGGCAAAAACTTTTTAAATTAAATAAATATTGATTCCCTCAAAATAATAATAATTTTTTTACCAATACCTTAAATACCATGAATTTAGCATGCGACGATGGTGTGGACGTATACAAATTCAATATTTGTCCAAGGAGGTTTTTTTTATTAATTTTATTCTCATGTCAACCTAACTTTATGACAAATAAAATTAACTTGTTGGTCTTGCTTTAGTCCTACATTTAATTGCAGTGACTCCGATAGGGGGAGGATACCATTATTTGTATATAAGTATATACCATTACTTAATACTAAGTCCATTACTTCGTAATGAGTTCCTTCAGATGGAGAAGTGAACGCACACTAGATAAATTTATATAATTATCCCAAAGGAAGTATGTACCGGTGATCCGTAATTAGACTCATACGATATGGAGGAAGGCACTAAAGCTAACACACAAGTATAATTACACTACCTACATACCAGTAATGGAGACCACAGGATTTATACAAAATAAACTGTAATGCCTGTGGTTCGTATTACGTATTTTGGAATACGTGTACGTATTTTATTTTGTATTGCTTGATTCCTGGCTTAGCTTTTCTTCTTGACTTGGTTTATTTCCTTGGGCTGGTTCGGTTGGCTTGGTTCGGTTTGAGATTACTATTGGTTCAAGATGAACCCATGATGAACTCCCTACCTACCACCACCATTTGTATTTATTAGCCCTCTTCATTCTCTCTCTTCATTTATCATCTTCTTCTTCCTCATTTACTTCCTTACCTACCAGAGAGAGGAGAGAGAGGTCTAGGCAAGTGTAACTTGCTTCATGGAGGAACTCCAATTTTACTACTTCATTCTCTTCCTTACTACATTCTAAAGAACTTTAGTACTTGGCATTTTCACTTTCCATGGCTAGATTCTTGTAGATCTATATTTACTTTATTTTCGGAATTCTTGGGTTTTGATCTACTTAAGCTTGTCATTTCCTAGTTTTGATGGTTCCATGTGGTAGAGAATTTTGTTCTACCCCATTTTGACCTATGGAAGTTCGGATTTGGACTCCAGATGAAGGTTTCTTGGAGCTTGGAAGCAAGGATTCTTGGTGTTCTTCTTCTCGGAAGCTTGGAGAAGAAGAACAGTGCTTGACTTAACCGCATGACACTTCATGCGGCAAGTGCTTCTTAGCCGCATGAGCATTCATACGACAGTTCTGGCCGCACGGGCTTGACTTGGCCGCATGACAATTCATGCGGCAAGTGACTTAGCCGCATGGGACTCTCAGCCGCATAGGCTGGATCCCATTCCTGGCCGCATGGATTTCTAGCACCCTGAGCCGCATAAAGTTCTGTTCATAGCCAGCCGCATAAGACCTCGTTCGATCCAGCCGCAGGAGTGCTTCCATCCAGCCGCATGGCCCCTTTTCTCGAACCGCATACGCATCCATTCTCTTTCCAGCCGCATATGTACAGCCCCTCTTGGCCGCATGAGTACTCCTTCCCTTCTGAGCCGCATAGACGTTGCTCCCTGCTGCCGCATGGGACTCTGCCCACCCTGAGCCGCATTAACTTAAGCACTCGCTGGCCGCATAAGCCGCAGTCTCCCACTGCCGCATAAGGTCGAACCCAGCTAGCCGCATGGACCTTCATCCCAACCCAGCCGCATATACTCCACTCCTCCTCAGCCGCATGCGCCTGACCCTGTTCAGCCGCATGGGCTGTTCTCTTCAGCCGCATGTGGTCATATGCCTTAGCCGCATGGCTCTTCTATAGCCCTGAATATTGATATTTTATTAGATATTTTATGTCCATTTTATATCCTTACGCCTTTTGTCATGAACTTGATAATCATGAGTTTATTTTTATATATATTTGCTAATGATAATTGAACATGGCATGGCAGGACAAGCATGCCTGACATAATTATTTGGAATTGCTGTTGTACATGACATGACCTGACAAGGATGATTAACCTGGACACCGTGGATGATTGCGTTTGCACAATAAACCAGTATTGTCTTGCATCATATCTAGGATGGGATCCCTGAGTACCACGGTCAGGGATACCTACTATAATTAAGGGTAATAAACTAGAATAATTCAGTAGACATGAAGAGATTCCCGGCTACAGGCAATCCCGTTATCTGGGCACATTAAGTGGACCTGTAGCCTACCGACGAGTAGGGCACATTTCCAGCACACAGTCATGTGGTGCACCCCTCATAAACGGACATTCGACCTGGATAACTTAGATGGTCTGCAGGGCTTGTGGCTGTTGGGATAATCTCACTGCATCTTGCTAGTAACTAGGCCTGTGATAACCCTAGTTAGTTAAAAGGTATCAAGCCGTACTCTTGATTGGCCATGATTGATTGGATGTAGTTTATTCCAGCTTAGTCTTATCATGATCCTGTACAAGATTATGACATAATTATTGATGCTTGTCTTAAGAATAACGATCAGGGGTCCAGTTCTGTTCAGGCGAAGGGTTACAACCTCGGTCCTTGTTTGGTTTTAGGGTTGTAACCTGGCTCCCGGAGCAGTTCTGTGTCCTCTCTTCGTTTATTGTCTTAATTGCAATCCTATGCCATGTTCGTCATGTTTTATCTTACCTTAATACCATGATTATTTATACTGGCCTTAGCAATAAAGATCAGGGGTCCAGTTCTGTTCAGGCGAAGGGTTACAACCCCAGTCCTTGTTTGGTTTAAGGGTTGTGACCTGGCTCCCGGAGCAGTTCTGTGTCCTCTTTTCGTTTATTGTTTTCACTGTACCAATAGTACTTGAGACGGGTTTCTATTCAGGTGAAGGGCTGCAACCCCGGTCCTTGTTTGGTTTAAGGGTTGTGACCTGGCTACTTGAATAGTTTCCTCGTACTCGGTTTACTGTTGTTAACATTATTATGATCAGATCTTTATTTATTATTTTTAATATTCTATTGTGATATGCTGGTTTTAGTTCCTAAGTGAAGCATCCTTTGTGGCACTTGCTCTTTCTGGGGTCTGACCCAGCTGGTTTTGTATGGCCAGATATTGGAGCAGCACCAGAGGATCCACCTATTTTCCAGCCCGATGGTGAACACCAGGCGTAACCCGGGCAACGAGTGGATTATTTTTGGCTCTCCCACTCTATTGTAAAAATATTCTTTTGAGGCGTTTAGCCGACGAGCACCTGTTTAACTTGATTGCATTTACTTACTGTCTGCCTACGGGCTGTAACATGATTGACAGATCCTAGGGTTGATCATGTATGACTAAACTCTTGCTAGTCCTGACATTTTGTAACGACTAGCTTCATGATCAGCTGAATATGTAATGTTTGGGACGCCTTACTATTGTATATTTAATGATCATACATCTTATAACTTTTACTTACTTGCTTGTGATTGAGACACTAGGCTTGTTCATGACCATAGGAGACTGTTGGCTTGTAGTAAACCCTCATGTATCTAGACAGCCGTGACCGTATAGCGAGATGGATCCTATTTCATATACGTAGCTGGCTATGTCTGCCTCCGCTCTCCAGTATTATGGTTCTGGGGTGTGACATGGTTTTAGTGGTGGCCCATGCAGGTCTTGTAAATCAAGATATCTGAGGGTTTACCGAATAGATGTCTCAATCAGTATTTGTCTTTGATCTCTGCTCGTATCTTCTGAATCCCTGGATTCTTGTCCTGATTATATGCTTGTATCGTTGATCTGTCCTGGTCCTTCCTTATTGTTTCCTATGTCGTCTTCTTCAGCGGCATTGTTCGTGGTCCTACCGATCAGCAAGGCGGAGCACCTCCCGCGGACCAGCAGCAATCTGGGGATCAAGCCCAGCATTTCGGAGTAGCCTCCAGAGTCATGCCTTCTGGCGGAGAGCCACCAGTCCAGCCAGTTCAACCTATAGAACCTGATGATGGCACTTTAGTAGGACATGTCAGGACCTTGATAGCTTCTCAAGATCGTCGTGGAGACGTCTTGCACCAGGCAGTGACGGATGCTTTGACCCGGGGTGGTCATCAGGGTAACAGCACGGCCAACAGCTTCAAGCGCTTGAACCCTCCATTCTTGGACGGTAGTGAAGATGCTATCGCAGCAGATGCTTGGCTTTAGGACACTGAGGTGATTCTCGAAGCAGCCAGGACTCCAGAGAACGAGAAGGTGGCAGTTGTGCGCCTACAGTTGTTAGATCTTGCCCGCAGCTGGTGGGCGACGCAGGCCGTTGGGTTAGCAGCACCCATTCCATGGGCAGTATTCAGTGAGAGATTCCAGACCAAGTATTTTGATGCTGTAGCTCGGTACGATCTACAGACGAGGTTCACCAATCTGAAGCAAGGAGGCAGGACGGTCGACGGATATGCGACCGAGTTTTTCAGACTCAGTCGGTTTGCTCCCACCTTGGTAGCAACCGAGTATGATCGAGCCCAGCGGTTCCAGCAGGGACTTCACCTGGAGATCTTGTTAGCCGTTGAGCAGTTTGAGCATCAGACTTTTGATGCAGTCTTGAGAGCAGCCCGGAGGCATGAGTATACCTCCCAGAGGATCGTGGACAGGACCGGAGGTCGAAAGAGATCTCATGGCCAGATAAATCAGTCTTCAGCACCAGCCCCGGCAGCCAGGGCTTTGACCATTGGAGCTCCGAGGCGGGCGGCCTCAGTGACGTCGGTTCAGCATTCCACCCCGACGCACCCTCAGCAGCAGAAACAGAAGCAGTCTTTCGCAGTGGGATGTTCACACTGCGGGAAGCCAGGACATGTGGTATCGGAGTGTCGCAAAGCACAGGGTTTGTGCTTGGTTTGTGGTGCCCCGGACTACAGGGTTGGGAATTGCCCGAACAGGGGGAGTTCATCCGCTTTCTCTATTCCTTCAGTTAGAGGACCAGCGCCGGTCCAGCAGCAGCAGCAGTACCCGCTTCCGAGGCCATTGTCGACGCAGGCCCAGGCATTTCAGCAGCAGAGACCACAACAGTATGCTCAAGCCCAAGCCCTGATCCAGAGCAGGCAGAGAAATTTTCAGCAGAGGGGACTCACACCCAGAGGACATGGTCAAGTGCTAGCTTTGACCATGGGAGAAGAAGGAATAGCACCAGGTGAGGTGGTGGCAGGTACTATTCTTGTCAACACCTTTTCAGCTTCAGTATTATTTGATTCTGATGCATCACATTCATTTATGTCTGCACGATTCGCGACACGGGTAGGATTGGAGCCCGAGTCATTATCAGTAAGGCTCAATATACTTACTGGTAATGGACTTGTGGGAGTAGATAGAGTGTTCTCCTCGTGTCGGATCGTAGTTAGCGGTAGAGAATTTCCCGCTAGATTGATAGAGTTTCCGATGGCCGATTATGATGTGGTCTTAGGGATGGATTGGTTGAGGAACCAGTATGCTAGAATAGACTGCCATATTGGTAGGGTTGTTTTTAGTATTCCAGGAGAGCCAGAGTTTTCCTTTTCCTGAGGTACAGTTGAGCCTTCTCCTCCAGTGTTGCGGATGGCAGTAGCAGCAGTGCAGTTGCCTCGAATAGTCGAGGAGTTTCCAGATGTTTTCCCAGAAGAGCTTCCAGGTATGCCGCCAGAGCAGAAGATCGAGTTCACCATAGACTTGATTCCCGGGACAGCCCCAGTGTCAGAGAGAGTCTACAGGATGGCGCCTTCAGAATTGGAGATCTTGTACAAGATGATTGAAGAACTCAGAACCAAGGGATTCATTCGTGCTAGTGGATCGCCTTGGGGAGCCCCGATGCTTCTTGTGAAAAAGAAGGATGGTACGTCCAGGTTATGTGTTGATTATCGTACCTTGAACTCAGTGACAATCAAGAACAGATACCCTCTCCCGAGGATAGATGACTTGTTTGATCAACTCAAGGGGGCATCAGTATTCTCGAAGATCGACTTACGTTCAGGATATCACCAGATCAGAGTCAGAGAGCAGGACATCCCGAAGACAGCTTTTAGATCAAGGTATGGGCATTGGGAGTTCCTAGTGATGCCATTTGGAGCGACCAATGCGCCGACAGTATTCATGGACCTCATGAATCGCATCTTCATGCCATACTTGGATCAGTTTGTGATCGTGTTCTTGGATGACATCCTGGTCTACAGCAAGAGTGAAGCCGAGCATGAGCATCATCTCCGTATGGTTCTTCAGACTCTCAGGGAGCACCAGTTGTATGCCAAGTTCAGTAAATGCGAGTTTTGGCTCGATCGCATTTCGTACTTGGGTTATATCATCACTCGAAGAGGAGTAGAAGTGGATCCCTAGAAGATTGTGGCTATTGAGTCATGGCCAGTACCCAGCACAGTTGCAGAGGTTCGCAGTTTTCTTAGATTGGCCGGCTACTACCGACGGTTTGTTTCGAATTTTGCTCGAATTTCAGTGCCATTGACGCAGTTGACCCGCAAGGATGCGTAGTTTGCTTGGACAGCAGAGTGTCAGAGTTCTTTTGAGAAGTTGAAGTGAGGCTTGATAACAACTTCTATTCTCACGCTTCCAGATGGGACCGAAGGATTCTCAGTGTATTGTGATGCTTCGGGCAGGGGTTTAGGATGTGTTCTGATGCAGCATGGGAAGGTAATAGCTTATACGTCACGACAACTTCGTGATCATGAGAGGAATTACCCAATCCATGACTTGGAGCTAGCAGCAGTAGTGTATGCACTTAAGATGTGGAGGCACTACTTGTATGGAGACAGGGTGGAGATTTTCACCGACCACAAGAGCCTGAAGTATGTTTTCACCCAGAAAGATCTTAACATGCGTCAGAGAAGGTGGCTGGAGCTTCTTGTGGATTATGATGTCAATTTGCAGTATCATCCTGGGAAGGCTAATGTTGTTGCGGATGCATTGAGCAGGAGAGCGGGAGTTTATTTTCTAACAGCGCAACCAGAGCTGTTAGCCGATCTTCAGAAGATGGGTATAGAAGTTGTTCTCTCTTCCAGTGTGGCGTTGATGGCCAGTATGCAAGTTCAGTCCACTATAGTCGAGAGGATCCGGATGGCACAGTCAACAGATTCCAAGCTTCAGCGACTCAGAGCAGAGTGTGAGGCAGGACGAAGACTGGAGTTATGCATTCATGAGGATGGTACACTTCGACATGGTAAGCGTCTTTGTGTATCCAGTGGAGATATCAGACATGAGATCATGTCGGAAGCGCACAGTTCTCAGTATTCCATCCATCCTGGCGGTACGAAGATGTACCGTGATATTCGTCAGCACTTCTGGTGGAATGGCATGAAGCGGGAGATAGCTCGGTTTGTCTCTTGGTGTTTGGTTTGCCAACAAGTCAAGGCCGAACATCAGAGACCAGCAGGACTTCTTCAGCCCTTGCCGATTCTGGAATAGAAGTGGGAGCATGTGACCATGGATTTCGTGACTGGATTGCCTAGATCCCCAGCTGGTCGAGATGCTATTTGGGTTATAGTTGATCGGCTCACGAAGGTGGCTCACTTTCTTTCATTCAGAGTTGGTCAGTCAACGGCTCAGCTAGCAAAGATGTACCTCAGACAGATTGTCAGATTTCACGGTGTGCCAGTCAGTATCACCTCGGACCGAGATTCAAGATTTACGTCGCACTTTTGGCGTAGCTTGCAAGAGAGTTTGGGAACTCATCTCCAGTTCAGTTCAGCATATCACCCGCAGACAGATGGCTAGTCGGAGCGCACGATCCAGACTCTTGAAGATATGTTGCAGTCTTGCACACTTGACTTCGGTGGTTCGTGGGAAGATCACTTGCACCTGGTGGAATTCTCGTACAATAACAGTTTCCAGGCCAGTATCCAGATGGCACCATTCGAGGCACTGTATGGTAGGAAGTGCAGATCCCCGCTAGCCTGGGATGATGTTGGAGAGAGATATGCTCGGTCCAGAAATAATTTCCCAGACAGTTGAGGTGGTTAGGAGGGTTAGAGATCATCTTTGAGGTGCCCAAGATCGCCAGCATCATTGGGCCGATTCTCATCGGCGCCCTCTCGAGTTTTCGATCGGCGATCATGTATTCCTGAGGATTTTGCCTAACCGTGGCGTCATTCGTTTCGGCGTACGGGACAAGCTTAGTCCTAGGTATATAGGACCGTTTGACATTCTGGAGCGAGTAGGAGATGTATCCTATCGTCTCGCTCTTCCGCCGTCGCTAAGCGAGGTGCATGACGTGTTCCATGTATCCCAATTACGACGGTATATCCCAGACCCGAGCCACATCCTGGATCATTCGGAATTGGTTGTTGGTACCAACTTTTCGTATGAGGAGAGGCCCGTGTCTATATTGGACCGGAGAGAGAAGATCCTCAAGAACAAGACTATCAAGTTATTCCGAGTTGCTTGGAATCATCACTCTTTGGGGGAGTCAACGTGGGAGCGTGAGGATGATATCCAATCGCGATATCCCGACTTGTTTGACTCGTGAGGTATAATATCTTTCTTATGCCTCATGCCTTCGATTCCTTGCTTGAGTGAGTGGTTGTCTGCCTAGTTATAGCTTGCATGTGATTAATGTAGCTTGTCATTGCTCCTCTAGTCTCTTAATTAAATTCCGAGGACGGAATTCTTTTAAGGTGGGTAGAGTTGTAATGCCTGTGGTTCGTATTGCGTATTTTGGAATACGTGTACGTATTTTATTTTGTATTGCTTGATTCCTGGCTTAGCTTTTCTTCTTGACTTGGTTTATTTCCTTGGGCTGGTTCGGTTGGCTTGGTTCGGTTTGGGATTACTATTGGTTCAAGATGAACCCATGATGAACCCCGTACCTACCACCACCATTTGTATTTATTAGCCCTCTTCATTCTCTCTCTTCATTTATCATCTTCTTCTTCCTCATTTACTTCCTTACCTACCAGAGAGAGGAGAGAGAGGTCTAGGCAAATGCAACTTGCTTCATGGAGGAACTCCAATTTTACTACTTCATTCTCTTCCTTACTACATTCTAAAGAACTTTAGTACTTGGCATTTTCACTTTCCATGGCTAGATTCTTGTAGATCTATATTTACTTTATTTTTGGAATTCTTGGGTTTTGATCTACTTAAGCTTGTTATTTCCTAGTTTTGATGGTTCCATGTGGTAGAGAATTTCATTCTACCCCATTTTGACCTATGGAAGTTCAGATTTGGACTCCGGATGAAGGTTTCTTGGAGCTTGGAAGCAAGGATTCTTGGTGTTCTTCTTCTCGGAAGCTTGGAGAAGAAGAACAGTGCTTGACTGAACCGCATGACACTTCATGCGGCAAGTGCTTCTTAGCCGCATGAGCCTTCATACGACAGTTCTGGCCGCACGGGCTTGACTTGGCCGCATGACAATTCATGCGGCAAGTGACTTAGCCGCATGGGACTCTCAGCCGCATAGGCTGGATCCCATTCCTGGCCGTATGGATTTCTAGCACCCTGAGCCGCATAAAGTTCTGTTCATAGCCAGCCGCATAAGACCTCGTTCGACCCAGCCGCAGGAGTGCTTCCATCCAGCCGCATGGCCCCTTTTCTCGAACCGCATACGCATCCATTCTCTTTCCAGCCGCATATGTACAGCCCCTCTTGGCCGTATGAGTACTCTCCCCCTTCTGAGCCGTATAGGCGTTGCTTCCTGCTGCCGCATGGGACTCTGCCCACCCTGAGCCGCATTAACTTAAGCACTCGCTGGCCGCATAAGCCGCAGTCTCCCACTGCCGCATAAGGTCGAACCCAGCTAGCCGCATGGACCTTCATCCCAACCCAGCCGCATATACTCCACTCCCCCTCAGCCGCATGCGCCTGACCCTGTTCAGCCGCATGGGCTGTTCTCTTCAGCCGCATGTGGTCATATGCCTTAGTCGTATGGCTCTTCTATAGCCCTGAATATTGATATTTTATTAGATATTTTACGTCCATTTTATATCCTTACGCCTTTTGTCATGAACTTGATAATCATGAGTTATTTTATATATATATTTGCTAATGATAATTGAACATGGCATGGCAGGACAAGCATGCCTGACATGATTATCTCGAATTGCTGTTGTACATGACATGACCTGACAAGGATGATTAACCTGGACACCGTGGATGATTGCATTTGCACAATAAACCAGTATTGTCTTGCATCATGTCTAGGATGGGATCCCTGAGTACCACGGTCAGGGATACCTACTATAATTAACTAAGGGTAATAAACTAGAATAATTCAGTAGACATGAAGAGATTCTCGGCTACAGGCAATCCCGTTATCTAGGCGCATTAAGTGGACCTGTAGCCTACCGACGAGTAGGGCACATTTCCAGCACACAGTCATGTGGTGCACCCCTCATAAACGGACATTCGACCTGGATAACTTGGATGGTCTGCAGGGCTTGTGGCTGTTGGGATAATCTCACTGCATCTTGCTAGTAACTAGGCCTGTGATAACCCTAGTTAGTTAAAAGGTATCAAGCCGTACTCTTGATTGGCCCTGATTGATTGGATGTAGTTTATTCCAGCTTAGTCTTATCATGATCCTGTGCAAGATTGTGACATGATTATTGATGCTTGTCTTAACAATAACGATCAGGGGTCCAGTTCTGTTCAGGCGAAGGGTTACCACCCCGGTCCTTGTTTGGTTTAAGGGTTGTAACCTGGCTCCCGGAGCAGTTCTGTGTCCTCTTTTCGTTTATTGTCTTAATTGCAACCCCATGCAATGTTCGTCATGTTTTATCTTACCTTAATACCATGATTATTTATACTGGCCTTAGCAATAAAGATCAGAGGTCCAGTTCTGTTCAGGCGAAGGGTTACAACCCCGGTCCTTGTTTGGTTTAAGGGGTGTAACCTGGCTCCCGGAGCAGTTCTGTGTCCTCTTTTCGTTTATTGTTTTCACTGTACCAATAGTACTTGAGACGGGTTTCTATTCAGGTGAAGGGCTGTAACCTCGGTCCTTGTTTGGTTTAAGGGTTGTGACCTGGCTACTTGAATAGTTTCCTCATACTCGGTTTACTGTTGTTATCGTTATTATGCTCAGATCTTTATTTATTATCTTTAATATTCTATTGTGATATGCTGGTTTTAGTTTCTAAGTGAAGCATCCTTTGTGGCACTTGCTCTTTCTGGGTCTGACCCAGCTGGTTTTGTATGGCCATATATTGGAGCAGCACCAGAGGATCCACCTGTTTTCCAGCCCGATGGTGAACACCAGGCGTAACCCGGGCAACGAGTGGGTTATTTTTGGCTCTTCCACTCTATTGTAAAAATATTCTTTTGAGGCGTTTAGCCGACGAGCACCTGTTTAGCTCGATTGCATTTACTTACTGTCTGCCTACGGGCTGTAACATGATTGACAGATCCTAGGGTTGATCATGTATGACTAAACTCTTGCTAGTCCTGACATTTTGTAACGACTAGCTTCATGATCATCTGAATATGTAATGTTTGGGACGCCTTACTATTGTATATTTAATGATCATACATCTTGTAACTTTTACTTACTTGCTTGTGATTGAGACACTAGGCTTGTTCATGACCATAGGAGACTGTTGGCTTGTAGTAAACCCTCATGTATCTAGACAGCCGTGACCGTATAGCGAGATGGATCCCATTTCATATACGTAGCTGGCTATGTCTGCCCCCGCTCTCCAGTATTCTGGTTCTGGGGCGTGACATAAACTCCCTCTCCCACTTAGTTATTTAAAGACGAGGGGTTTTCTACTAGTTGGTTTATGTCTATGTCGTCCATTATTACTATTGGTTCAATTTATAACAAATAACCACATCGATAATCATACATAATAGAATAAAGTAAACATAGCAATAAAAGATAAATATCCAACTATTATGGCCATGTATCCTGCTTCTTCTTCAACTCTGCTTGGATCCAGAATAGTCGTTGTGCTTTTTTTATAAGGTTTGGCTATCTATTTTTTCATCAAAAATCATCTGACGGCCTCCGGACTGCTAAAAAATAAATTCTCGTCCCGTATCAGAAAAAGCCACTGCCGCCATCACAATAGATCGATTATATTTAAAATTACATCAATCCTACGCCTTTCGAAGGAGTTCACACATAGACTATATTAAAAAATTAAATGAATAAGCACAATCAACCCTCATAATTTTAATTACATCCATGAACAACAACAACAGCCACGACATATCCGTAGTTTAAAATAACACAAACAAAACATGAATTTGACCATAATAGTTGGATCTAAGATGCCTGTAAAAATGAGTCAAAACAGATATACATCTACCGACTATTATTCGACATTGTGTTTTATTGGTCAACATGGATGTATCAATCGATACGTAGATCCAATACCGTCTCTGATACCAATTGATGGAACTGAGAATTTCCAGGACCACAGATTGATGTGATATTAATCGATAGAAAGTTAACATATTCAAAACGTGTTATAACCCTTCGTAGACAGAAACTAGGATTCACGAATTATACATGCGATGAGAAGAAGACGACAGTTTTTAGCAACCACGAGCAGTTAGCGACCCTAAGATCTTCTACACGTATTCCTTCATCGGGTTGGACGTTGCGTGGTCGATGATATCCCAACCTCTTCTTTCCTTGGCTGTCCTTCCTTTCTCTCCTCTCGTAATGAACGAATTAGAGAAAGATGCTCTTCTTAGGATACATATAACGGCCAGTGAATAGAGGGTATATATAGGCTACGACAGGTACCGTGAGGAGAAATTAGGCTTAGGTCTGCTAACGGGTCTAGGTATCCCGTGTTCAGCCCGAACACACAACCCAGGCCTGTTTACTCTATACCCATAGATTTTTAATCCTATTTGTAATGGAATTTGATAAGATCTTGATTGGGATTTCAAGTTTAAATTGATGAGAATCTATCAGGAATCTGTAGAAAAAATATGCTTTAATTTGAATGAGATTTGGTAAGGTTTGAAAATCTAAACCCAGGATTTTATTTTCTTCATACGAGCAGGCTCGGGTTTGGCTCTGTTAGGAAGTTGAATAGTCAATTTTTTTTTACTTCTTTATATATAAACCTATAAAATATATATATATATATATATATATATATATATATATATATATATATATATATATATATATATATTTTATATATATATATATATATATATATATATATATATATATATATATATATATATATATATATATATATATATATATATATATATACACACACACACACCTAGATATGCATATTTTACATATACATATAATATGATATATTTACACACATATTAGATAAATACAATTAATATTTACAAAATTTACTAAAAATATAATCACATGGTTGTACCTTATATTTATTAATTCTATTTAAATAAAACTCTACTTTTATGTATATATATAAAGCACTATATTTATATATTTTGTATACACTTATATACACACAAGTATAATAGCCCAAAAATCCAAAAATCTAAAAAGGACATATTAGGAAATATTGTTATCATTTCCAAAATAAAATATAAAATTAATAGCAGATAACTTTTTTTATAACACACACACACACACACACACACACACACACACACACACACACACACACACACACATAGACATATTTTAAAAAAAAAGAAATTCAATTGAAAGTAGAGAAGTCAGAGCTACATCAGTTAGTGTCAATTATGACACCATATACCCCATATCCCATATGACCACTAACATAGACATCGACTAAAAAAAAATTCATAAAATAAAGACATACAATCTTCAACCCCCCAGTCCGTGGCCTTCGTCTTAGTGCCAGACCAAAGAATCATGGTCCGGTGTAAAATAGGATTTTGTCCTCTTCGATAGCTCTCTCTGCTAAGACGAACCGCAGGGCATACCGGGGATAGGAGAGATGCCCTGTCCCCGGGGGTGGATGCCCCAGAATTGGAAGGCTCCCTATCCCCAGGAGAAGAATGTACTAATACCCGAAAGAGCTGGGAATAGGTCGCCCAGACCGTTGACTCGGCTCCCGACTGCCCGATTCTAGAGGAGCCGAGTGACAGTAAAGCGGATGACCCAACGACACCGAATCTTCTACCAGGATTGTACCCAACCGAACCATATCATTCTTGGGAGGAAGCCCAACTACGACGTTGTCCACCTCGTCCGTCCAACTATCTCTGGCACCGAGACCCATAACATCCATTCTCGACCCAAAAGGAGAGGGAGAGACCTGGCCGCGCTTGGTGACACAAGCAGTGGGAGCTGAAACAAGAGTGGAAGAGGTGGAGTCATTTGCCGTCTGCGCACCATCAAGGGGGCAACACCATGGTCGGAGGAGAAGATGGCCACAGTATCCACCTGCTCGTCAACGGGAGAGACACTACTGGAGGGGGGTTGTTCTGATTTAGGGGACTGAGCTGAGTGGGAATCCGATTTGGATGAAGGGGGTGTTGGTGCTAGCCGGAGTGGATATCTGTAAGTTGTCTGGTGATGTACCCCATCGCTTTCCAAAGAGCAACTCGCTGGAGAAGGAGAGTCACCCAAAACATCTGGAAGAGACTCCTTCTCTATCGAGGTAGAGACATCATCCCGGTAGGAATTGTGTCCTACTCCTCTAGAGTTTGGTATTTGTTTGATATTGAGATGGTGTGGCTATTGGTAACAAGCGAACTGTCCACTGATAGGAAACCGTGTACACACACACACACACACACACACAACACACACACACACATATATAATAGTCACCCAAGAATCTGGAAGAGACTCCTTCGCTACCGAGGTAGCGACAGGATCCCAGTAGGAATTGTGTCCTCCTCGAGAGCTTGGTATTTGTTTGATACTGAGATGGTGCGGCTATTGGTAACAGCGAACTGTCCATACGGATAGGAAACCTTGCACACACACACACACACACACACCACATATATATTTGTATACACCACATAAATATATATATATATAATATATATAATATATATATATATATATATATATTATAGATATATATATATATATATATATATATATAGATATATATATATTGTA
>JANAVB010010791.1:4050832-4161644 GCA_029216955.1 Iris pallida
GTCGAGCCCCCTCCGGCTTCCCGGGGTCGAGCCACGTGTGGCTCCCCAGCCCCCTCCCTCTTCGGCTCCTCCTCCTGGGGTCGAGCTGCCCTCCGCCGGAGCTTCCCCCCTCCTCTCGTCTGCCTCCCTCCCCCGAAGTTCCCCCCTGGACGATCCCTGCTCCTCCTCCGCCTTCCGGAGATCGCGGCGCTGGCCCGCCTCCTGCCTGCTCCCGCCTCTGCCGGCCTCCCCAGTGGGCTGGCTCCACCGCCGTGGCGCCCGGGCTCCCTGCTGTTCTGGCGGCTCTCTGACGTCCTTCGACGGCGTGCTCGCCCTCGGGCAGTCCACGGGCGCCTCGAGCCGTGGACTCCCCCCTCCCTTGGGCAGGGACTGACCCCATCGGGCCCCGCGCTCCGGGTCGCCTCCGGCCCCTCGCGCTCGTGGGTTCCAGGAGCAGCGCCGGGCCCCTCCCCCCTGTGTCGTCGCCTCCCGCCCCCTGTTCACCGGCTCTTCCGTCTTCCCAGTCTCTCTTGGCTCCGCTCCTGGCCAGGCGGGCCCTCCAGCTCGTTCCTCTAGGCTCCCCCTGTCGCCGGAGACCTTCCTCGTCGGGCCTTCCTCGCCAGCTCCTTCCGGCATGCGCCCGCTGCCAGGCCTTCCCGCCGTCGCGTCGTCCGTCGCCCGGGGCTCCTCATCGGGTCGGCCTCTCCAGTCAGCCTCGGGCTGGGCGCCGCTCTCCGGTTGCGCGCCCCCCGCGCAGCGTGCCCTTCGGGCCTACGCCTCTCTCTCGCGAGCGCGCCGTTCACTCGGGCGCACCCCGCCCACGTGAAGCCTTTTGAAATTCAAAATTCTTTTTTTGAATTCCAGCTTTGCGTTTCTGTTCGAACGGAAAAAAAAAACAAAAAAAACGAAAAAAAAAACAAAAAACAAAAAACAAAAAGTCTACGTGCATCGCAAGTCTCGGGCGGGGTGCACCTCAGGGCCTCGTGCCCACACTGTCCCGACAGTTGACTTGGTTGAAAATTTTGGAAATTTCAGTTTGTGAAATTTCGAAATGGTTCTAATTTTCGTGTGCTTTGTACCTGTTGCTCAAGGCCCTTTGTCTTTGGCCCAGTACCCGTCTGTAATGCTTCTTGAGCTACCTTTAGCTTTCAATAAAATCCTCTTTGTTAAAAAAAAAATAAAAAATAAAAAATAAAATAAAATAAAATATATATATATATATATATATATATATATATATATATATATTTATATATATATAATTATATATAATTTATAAATTATATATAAATATAATTTATATAAAAATATATATATATAATTTATAAATATATAATTTAAAATATATAATTTAATATATTATATATATATATATATATATATATATATATATTAATATACACACACACACACACACACACACACACACACACACACACACACACACACACACACACACCACACACAAACACAATACACATCACATACACATACACACACACACACACACACACACACACACACACACATACACACACACAAGATATATATATATATATATATATATATATATATATATATATTATATATTATATATATATATATATATACACCCAAATCACAGTCATCAATATTGATAAAATTAACAATATGATATTTGTCATAATTCATTATGACACATCAAGACAGAACTCAGTGCTAGACGGATGTCGGCTTCCTCCTGCAGCGTACTCGGTTTTAGAGTCTGTATTATTTTACATTTATTGTGTTTAGCTAAATGTAAACTGAGTAGTACTATGGATATTTTGGACCAATACCTTATCCCCAAACAAAACCAAAAGCTCCACCAAACCAAACTAGCCCACAAAAGCCCATTTGAACAATTCTGTCCTATGGAGACAGAGTTCGGGCCGAACTCGCCTCCACACAGAGTTCGGGCCGAACTCTGTCCCCTAAATTACATGACCCTAATTTTTAGGGTTTGCTGTATGCTAGTTGTCCAACGGCCAAAAATTTGAATTCTTTACACAGAATTCTGGCCGAATTCTGCCTATCCCAACTAGTATAAATAGGCTTTGAATTCTCTCTTTTTAATCATCCAATTATCTTCTCTTCTCTTCTCTATAAGCCTCATACAAGCCTTAACCTTCTCATCTACTAGCCACAAGCTTCCTAAGCCTTAAAGTGCTCAGTGCTATTCAGTTAGGAGTTTGTGCAAGAGTCAAGAAAATTGCTTAGAAAATTCTAAGCATCGCCACAGCGATCTTTTAAGAAGTAACGTGCTCTTCTGAAGAAAAGGCACGGGGTGTAACTATTATTTCACAAATAGTGTATTTAATCCTGAGCTAGAGTTCTCAGGCCTGGACTAGTCCTCCACGAGGGAAACCAGGTTAAAAACGACTGTGTTTGCGTATGCTCTCTTGATCTTTCTATTTCCATATTACTACTCTGATTATTTACTGTTGGTGAAAAGAGTTTAATTTTTATTTGGCTATTATTGTTATAAACTCTATTCACCCCCCTCTAGAGTTGCCTACCTGTTCTTCAATTGGTATCAGAGCTCTGTTCTCTTTACAAGGACTAACAACCTAGAGCTGATCCATGGCAACCACACAACCTATATTTTCCAATCATGGTGAAGGACAGTCCACTCATAGGCTACCCTATTTGATGGAACCAACTACACCTATTGGAAAACTAGGATGAGTTTTTATCTCAAGTCTCTAGACTTCGACCTGTGGACCATTGTCCCCGATGGTTACAAAAAGCCCGCCAAAATAGTTGTTGAGGGAGATCTTATCGAGAAACCCAACGACAAATATTCTGACGAGGAAAAGAAACAGGGCGAGTCTAGATGCTAGAGCTATTAATGCTCTTTTCTGTGCAATAGATATGAATGAATTTAATAGGGTCTCGACATGTACCACCTCGCACGAAGTATGGAAGCTTCTGGAAGTGACGCATGAAGGAACCACTCAAGTCAAGGAATCAAAAATTAGTCGTCTTACTAAAGAATACGTGGCATTCAAGATGAAGCCGAATGAGACGATCACCCAAATGTTCACTCGATTCCTTGACGTCATCAACCCTCTGTCATCTCTTGGTAAACAATACACAAATCATGAGAAAATCTGCAAGTTACTTAGGGGGCTACCGAAGATCTGGAACCCTAAGGTAACAACTATTATAGAAGGAAATGATCTCACCAAATGTCTATAGAACTTTGATGGAAAAGCTGATAACCCACGAGCTCGACCTCAAAGACTTTGACGAACCTGCTCTAAAGGCAAAAGAGATTGCCCTAAAAGCTCATCGTCGAAGGGTTGATCCTGAAGAGACTGATGACGACAATTCTGAAGGTGAGGATCAAGCTCTTCTAGTCCGCAACTTCAAAAAGTTCCTTCGTTTCAATCGAAGAAAGAAGGAACAACAAGAAGACGACGAGGAAGAACCAACGTGCTACGGCTACAAAAGACTGGACACGTTCGAAAGGACTGTCCCTTCGCAAAGAAAGGTAACAGATATGAGAAGCCCTACAAGAAGCCTTCTTTAAGAAAGTACACCAATACTAGTATTTGGCACGAAAGTGAAGCAAGTGATTCTGAGGAAGAAGATGACTCTCCTCAAGATACCGCTAATGTCTGCCTAATGGCAACATCCGAGAAGATAACTAGCGAAACCCTTGATGACTTTGCTTTTGATGAACTTGATGATGCTTTTAATGACTTACTAAATGATCACAAGAAAGTCATTAGTAAATATAAGCATGCCAAGGAGAAAATCAAAGGCTATGAAATGGAGATTCAAAATTTTTCTTTTTTACTTGATAATGTTAGAGACACTCCACCCACGGAAGTCAATGATGAGGTGTCCAAGCTCAAGTTAAGCCTACATGATGCCGAAGCACTCATTGAAAAGCAACACGTGAGATCTCAGCACTCAACAAAGAGCTTGCTGAAGAAAAGAACAAACACAAGATCTCTATTGCTAAGATTGATGGTCTAAATGCTAAGTGTAATGAACTGAATGCTGTCTCTAAGAAATTAGAGATTAGATTGGGGAAACAGGTTGCTCAAACCCAATCACACAGTCACAAAACACACACAAAACACATGACCACTCACAATAGCAAAACATTTTACCCACATGCAGCACGTAACCATGCTTATATGTACACGTACTCCCTTACAGCACGTAAACCACATGCACATAGACATCATTCTCAATCTACTCATAACTATTATCCTGCTGCTACATATAGTCACTATCCTGCTAACTATCACCATGCTGCACATAGACATAACTATCATCCTGCTGCTACATATAGTCACTATCCTGATGTTCTATACAACTATCACCATACTGCATATAGACATCACCATCAACCTGCTCCTAACACAAATAAGCATGCTAGTTGCGCATACTGTGGATTACATGGTCATATCTCACCACAGTGTAGAATTAGGAAATTAGTTGATATTAATCTATATGCATGGGTAGCAAAGACTAACATTTCAGGACCCACAAGAACTTGGGTACCAAAGGTCACATCTACTCGTGATGTAGGTGGACCTTCCTTCCTCAACTAAAAGCAAGTGGATTCTCGATAGTGGATGCTCGCGACATATGACGGGAGATGCAAATCTTTTCGCATCACTATCGATAAAGAGGGAAGGATATGTATCCTTCGGTAACAATTTAAATGGCTACATCATAGGTAATGGAACTATTGGTTATCTTCCTTCTCCTGTAATAAAGGATGTCTGCTTAGTGACCGAGTTAAAGCATAACCTGCTCAGCATAAGTCATCTTGCTGATCATGGATATGATATTAACTTTGGATAAAATAAATGCTATATTTATGATAGGTCAATGGGAGATATTGCTTTTGAAGGGATAAGAGAAGATAACATTTACATTTTCTATCTATCTAGAAATACTAACAGTGCAGAAAGATGTCTCTACGCCCACAAGGATGAGAGACTGTTGTGGCACCAGTGTCTTGGTCATGCCAATATGGATACTATATCCAGGCTATCGACAAAGAAGCTAGTAAGAGGTCTGCCTGACTTCACGTTCAAAAAGGACACGGTATGTGCCAAACATGAACTGAATAAGGCAACCAAATCTTCATTTCATTCCATAAATACTGTAAGTACTACTAGAACCTTACAATTACGGCACATGGACTTATTTGGTCCCAGTTGAGTAGCCACTCTTGGTGGAAAACTCTATACTTTTGTTATAGTAGATGATTTTTTAAGATTTACTTGAGTTTTCTTCCTTTCAAACAAAAGCGTTGCTATTTCAGTTTTCAAAATCTTTGCTAAAAAGGTCCAAAACGAAAAAGGCTACATGATTACTCAAATCTGAAGTGATCATGGAGGCGAATTCAAAAATTTTGATTTTGAAAAGTTTTACGAAACAAATAGTTTTGATCATGAGTTTTCTTGTCCTCGAACTCCTCAACAAAATGGTGTTGTGGAGCAGAAGAATAGGACTCTTGGCGATATGGCTAGAGTCATACTGAATAAATTTTACTTCCGAAATACTTTTAGACAGAAGCTGTCAGTACAACTTGCCATGTTTTAAATAGGGTACTTATTTGACCTATTTCAAAGAAAACACCCTACGAGCTTTGGTTTGGTAGAACTCCTAATGTCTCATATTTTAGAGTATTTGGTTGTCGCTGTTTTATCCTAAACACCAAAGACATCTTAGACAAATTTGATGTCAAAGCTGACGATGGTATTTTTCTTGGTTATGCTGCCAAGAGTAAGGGATATAGAGTGTTCAACAAATGTTCAATGATTGTAGAAGAATCTACTAATATGACTTTTGATGAGAAAAATAGTGCAGCAGCTATCCCCGACGATGATGTTGAACCACCAACTTCTACGTCGATGAATACCACCCCTAAAACTAATTCTGTGGAGGGCTTACCGAAGAAGTTCGCGTCAAGCCGTCACACCCAGAAAACTTGGTAATAGTGAGGTATCACGCGGAGTAAGTACTCGATCATCGTTAAGAGATTCCATTTCTAGCACTGCTTTCATTTCGCAAATTGAGACTAAAACTGTTTTAGAAGCTTTTAATGATGAGTTTTGCATTTCAGCTATACAAGAAGAACTCAACCAATTCGAAAGAAGCTAGATCTGGGAACTTGTTCCTAAACCAACAGAATTCTGTCGTACTATCCACAACCGAAGCTGAATATATCGCAGCTGGTCGTTGTTGTCCACAAATTCTATGGATGAAGTAAACCCTTGCAGACTACAACCTATCCTTTATGCACATTTCTATATTCTGTGATAACACTAGCACTATCAACCTTACTAAGAACCCTATATGTCACTCACGCACGAAACACATTGAAATTCGTCACCACTTTTTGCGTGATCATCAACAAAATGGTACTATAAATTTAGAATTTATTGACACTGATCATCAGCTGGCAGATTTCTTTACTAAATTACTATCCGAAGAGCGATTCAACTTTCTTTATCGTGAATTAGAAATTTTGGATGAAACAGTTATTCATTAAATTGGCCTGCGTAAATATCGATTATGTCATGTTTTTTTATGATGACTTTGCTATGGGTACAAGCCGAAAGTGTCCTTCTGACAACAAGGCGTAAAAGTCTAAGCGATACGGTGCACTAGTCTTAGGACTACCGCTAGCTGGGATTCGACCCCTATAGTTACCCCATGGCAGTTTCATCATAATAATTTGTGTCATAAATCCTTGTTTATTACATGGTTCAATTTCATTTATAACTTGATTACTTTAAATTTTCTAACTTCATTCTTCTTTACTCCATTCAATTTACATTTGCAAATTTTCTACTTGGACATTTACTTCTATTTTTTAATCATTATCATTCATTTTCTCCAACTTGGCATTATTTTGAGACTATTTTTAAACTGTTTTCAGTTCTGGTCCCAGAACACAGAACTCGGGCCAAACTCTGCCTAACACAGAGTTCAGACCGAATTCGATTTAGCTATTCCAGAACTTCCAGTTGCTCTCAGCCATCCATCCATTTTTATCCTATGGTCCAGGATCCACCCGACCAACCGAACCCCCTTTCATATATTCGGGTTCTCTCTCTCTCTCTCTCTCCTCTCTATTACCTCTTCTAAAACCTCACAAACTTCATCCTCTTAAAACCCTAACCCTAGAATTATCAATCTAGTGTGGTTTTCTTCCCCAAACTCAAGGAGAATAGCTTTTGCATCATTCTTTTCCATATTCCACCACTCTCTTGAGGTATAATTTCTTCTTTTTCTCTATCTCAATTTCAAATTTCCTTTCATTGTTCAATGGCACCTAGGTTGTTCAATAGAGGAACTAGAACCGAGGGTGCTTCCGCATCGAACCCTCCTCCTCGAGATGATCAACCTATTCATCCACTTTTTAATCCACCACAACCCAATGACCCCAACACATTCGATGATCAAATTTTTGTGTCATTGGACGCCTCAAAGGAATGGTTCAATGATTTTTGTTCACGGCCTGTGTGCACGGGTCATTCCATTAACTTTACTATATTTTCTCGTTATGACTCTTTATTTCATGATCTTTGTCTTGATGAGTTAGTTTCTACAACCTCACTTATTTACTTGAATGCTATTCAAATATTTTATTGCAATCTCACATTTGATGACACACGAATATATTCTCGTATTGCCGGAATTGACATCTCGTTTGATGATTTTGAACTTGCAGAATATCTCGAGATTTCGGAACCCAACTCTTGGAAGAAGCTTGTCGATGGACGCAAGTTTCAATTTCTCGATGGGTCGTCTCTTGAGAGTTTCAAGGATGATATGTGTACCCCAAACACACGTCCACGCAAGTTACTTGCAAAATTCCTTAACCCTGCTTTCTACGAGCTTCATCGTATCGTCTTCTCCATGATCTTGCCCAATGTAAAACCCCTAAATTTCTGCTTATTTTGTTTTTTTAATATAAATTTGGTAATGATTTTTTTATTATTTTGTATTGTACGTCGCGTAGTTGTATTGTATGTCACGCACAAAATTTCGTTTTTCGAAATTGCTCGGCGAGTGCGAATATGTGCAAGCGTACATATTTTTTTGAAAAATATTTTTCTATTTTTATCGTTTCAAAATAATATATGTAATAATTATTTTTAGCTATCGTACCAAAATTTTCAAGTTTATAATTTTATTTATAAAAAGCCTTTGGTTTATAACAGTTATTAATAATAAATAATATTCTTAGTGCATACATATATTTCATAAATATTTTATTAGTTTATTTTTAAATAAAAATGTAATTTTCAAAATTTATTAATATTAATATTTTATTATTCAAAAAGATATTTAAAAATATTTATTATTTTCAAAATTATTATTATTGGTATTTTTGGAAAATATATTTGAAAATTATTGTGGCCATTTTAAATCTCTATTTAATTTTATGGATTTAATTTAAATAGTATAAAGGTAGAATTTATAGATTTAAATTGGAATTGAATTTGAATTTAGATTTGATTTCATTGATTTAAATTTAATAATTATCTAATTGGGTTTAAATTAATTCTAATCATTATCCAACTGGGAATTTCCACCTCCTATAAAGGGAGAGGTACTCGTCCATAGATTTCTACCATTCACAAATTTCTCTAAAATTATTTCTCCACAACGTGCGTGCTTCGTGTCTGTGTCCAACACTTCTCCGTGTCAGCCGTGACGGCCTCGGGTCCGACCCCGGGTGACTCTCTTATTCCAATTCTTTTACAATTACAATTATTTTTTCGTGTCGACAACCCCGACACCATCAAATTCCTAACCTAGCTCTAACCCTGACTCCGTCTCCGCCTTCTCCTGTCCTGTTTGACCCGACCAAGCCTGACCAAACCCCGTCACCCTTAAACTACGTCGATACACCCAACTTCGCCGCACCCTCTTCTCCCACACCATCCCCCTCTCCCGGCCAACGGCCGCAGACCCGAAACCCCTAATCCTAGAAACACCATCACCTTCGCAACGCCCATCCTGGCACCCGTGAGTCCCGAGCCAAACAACACCACCATCGCCAACAACTTCGCCACCACGATAACCCGATCCCGCCTTTCCGACCAACCGCCGCCATCTCCACGTCAGACCCCCGACACCACCACGACCATCCCCCTGCCCGTACCAACCTCCGGCAACCCATCCAACGTCGCCTTCCCGAACCCCGTCACCAACCATAATCCCTGCCACCACTACATCGTCACCCCTACCGCGACCAGCGCCGCGGCAGCCCGACAGCCCAAAACCCCCAAATAAAAATAAACAAAGAACCCTAACCTGAGCTTCCGCCACCACCATCCGCCGATCGACCCGTCGGAGCAGTCATCGCCCGACTCCGCTCCGATCGCCCGTTCCCTCTCTTCTCCGACCTTCCTGGTAAGAAACCCCCATAACTGGCCGGATCCCGACAGTGCCGGTGTCCCCATGGCTTGTCCGTGCCAGAGCTATGACAGCCCGAGTCTTCGCGACGCCACCTCCAAGTTAGCGGTGGCGAGCGTACGCCGTCGTGAATGCATGGAGCCCGACCGCGTCGAAGTCCCCATGGTCGTCGGCTCAGCCGCGTTGACTCCGATGAGCCTTCCGACCGAGCCCCTTCCGAACCACGCTCGACCTTCAGCCTCTAGCCGCTGTCACCCACCTTCTTTCCTCCCCCGTTCTCTTCATCCCCTCTCCCGAGCCCCATCACTCTCGTCCCCATACTCTCTCTCCTCCGCCTTTTCCCCCTCTTCTCCTTTTTCTACTGTACACTATTTTTTTGTTGTTTCTCTCTCGTTTTCTCTCACTCTCTCTTTCTTGTTTCTTGGGTGCTCCTCGAAATAGAGAGCAACAGTGATGCTGCAAATGTGTAGTAATTTAATAGTTTTATTATTATTATTATTATTATTATTATTATTATTATTTTTATTGCTATTATTGTTATTATTAGTTTATTTTCTATTGCTGTTATTATTATTACTTTTATTTCATTGTTAAATATTTTGCTGATTACAGTAGGTACATATCCATCTCTAATTATTATTTTAATTATTCTTAGTTTTAGAATAAAAAAAACTATATGTTTCAATATTTGTAAGAAATATATCATTAAATTAGTTTATAGTATTTTATAGGTAAATTTTGATCTACAAATTATTTTGGCAAATTAGTTTTTTTGTTGTTGTTGATGTTGTTGTTTGTTTTGAGATTTTATGTATTTATATAAATGCTCTGAATAAGAAAACCTAGTTTCCAAATTATAGAATAATTACTAAGTATTTTCAAATAAGTATTTAACTATCTTCAAGTAACAAAATATAGTTTTCTACCAATTCTATTTTCGACGAACTTATAGTTTTTAGCCACAAATGATTTTTCTTGACTTTAAGTATTTTTCAATAATTATTTAGACTCAAACTAGTTTTCAATTTTTATAAATAGTTTTCTAAATTTGTATATAATATTTCTTTCGATTTTCTCCAGTCCGTGACTAAATCCTCTTATTCCTGTTCTGTCACCAAATCCGTACTACCTTATGTCCACCCTAACTAATTTGACCCTTCTGGACCCAATGGAACTGTCTGTACCCCCATCAGAGGTCACCTTGTATAGTTGTTGCACCGAAGTCGTAGTTCGTGCCACCTTGATTATTGTACTACACCAGGCACCCTACCAGGCAAGATACCTTGCCACCTTACTCTGTGATTACTTTACTTTATTTTCAGTTATTTATTTTTAGTTTCATATATTTGTTCTATATTTTATATTGAGGTGCGTCCAAATCACACTTGGGTGCAAGCGACTATATCGGTCGTTCTAATTGCTTTTAAATTTTTTTGCATTAACTTAGCTTAGTGACCACCCATTGGATAATGAGGTATTGGTATATCTCATACGGCCTTGACACATACTTTACCACATATTATGAGTCACATATAGGACACGTACTCGCGTAGTCGGCCGGCCACCGATACGTATGAGGCGTGCGACAGTTAGGAGTAACTACCAATAGAATTGCATGCTAGTAGACTTGGAAGTTACTAGATGGTCATATGAGTCATAGATGTGACTCTATTAGGCATTAGGAGGGAAGTACAGTTCCTTGATGTATGGGCCACATTTATATACTGCTATTATACCTGAAGCTCCGTTGGAGACGCAGGTTCACCCTATTGTACTGATTCCCTCTAACATTCAGGGAATGTTATGGACGTTTTCTTACTGATTCCCTCTGACGTTCGTCGAACGTTATGGACGGATTGTACTGATTCCTGATGAGAGGGACGATGCCACTGCTATACAGCCCGAGTGCCAATATGTGAAGGATTGTTCTATATTGCATATTCACTATAGTACGGTTAGGTACCCTATTGCATGCATCCCTTATTTTCTATTATATATCACAGTTTATATGGCATGATATTATGTATCTTGTTACGTCCCTCTGAGGACCTGGTTATCTCGCCAGGTGTGTGCTATTGTCTTTCGCATGTGTCCTAGCCGTGGCCATGATCGTCTCTATTTCTTCGAGGATGATTGCACTTTGATCTCTTCGCTTCGCTCACCAAAATCATCCTTTTGTATATCATGTATTTCTTTTCTTAGTTGGTAGTGGATGTATCTCCACCCAACATATTGTATCAAGATAATTTATTATCATTATATGATATCTTTTATTCATTTATTTTGTGTGGATGAGATTAGTTATGGTTCTACTACACTTTACAGCTTATGTATTCATACGAGGTTTCCATATATTGGAGTGTACTTCGTATGTATACAGCTGGCATGTCTACGTTCCTAGTCCTACGTATTTTGGGACTGGGGCGTTACACCCAAAGTGGGATCGACTGATGAAGTTTCGTATTTTGAGATTTCTGCTTTGTATCACCTTCACTTCCATGTCCCGTTCAAACTTCCTTGCACTATGATGGACTAGATGATTAATGCAAGGAAGAGGCCTCGATCATTGGTCTATGCTCTCTATTTGCCGATGGTCTTTCGTGTATTTCTTGTTCCTCTCGATGAGTGCCAATTCCTACCAGCCCCTGCCTTTCTGTCTAAGGCAGCTTTAGGCAGCTGTCGGGTCTCCTGCTGAGTTCGAGCATTCTGGTTCTGATGCTCAGGCTGATGCACCTGCTCTTGGACAACTTGTGCCCACACCTTCTGCTACTCTCGAGTCTATCCAGACCATGCTTCGCGATCGTTTCATGTTAGAGGACGACCGCTGGACCCAGCTCGACTATCGTACCACCTTGCAGATGAGTGCCATCAGTAACTCATTGCATGACATTCGGTATACCATATCTCGACATCCCTCTATGCCCCTTCCTATGGAGCGGGATCCATCTCATGATAGGTACGGTATCGACGACCCTTGGGTCATACGATATCTGGATCCAGATGCAGCTTTTGTGGATCCTCATCGTTCGGATAATGATCCATCTGACGCCGCTGGACCATCTCGCACTTTATGATGGATGTGGTTCCGTACCTGCTGCTGCTGCTGCTGATGATGATCTTAGTTTTTTTTATGCATTATAGACTTATGATTATGTTGTTTGATTTTCTTGTATGAGTACACTTTATGTTTCTGTGGACCTTTAGCTTTTATTATATCATTGTGTGCTTGCCAGTTAATCGTTTATACAGTTTTCTGCCTGTCTATGTTTTCATATTTGCTATGCATAATTGTGTGATATTCATATTTGCTAATTGCCAAAAGGGGGAGATCTATTTGATATTCATATATTTCTATCATATTGTGTGATATCTATGTTTTGGAAGAGATTATGTATATCAGGATAAGGAACATTGGCTTACAGAGAAGCTATGTTTATGGGGGAGCTACTGCTTCTATGCATAACTACTACTTGTGTCCAGGTATGAACATTGAATATACAAATATCATTTTGTCAATTATCAATATGGGGAAGATTGTTAACCCAAATCACAGTGAATCAAATATTGATAAAATTGGCAATATGATACCTGTCATAATTCAATATGACACATCAAGACAGAACTCAGTGCTAGACGGACGTCGACTCTCTCCTACAGCAAACTCAATTTTAGAGTCTGTACTATTTTACATTTATTGAGTCTAGCTAAATGTAAACTGAGTAGCAATGGGTATTCTGGGTCTATACCTTATCCCAAAACAAAACCAAGAGCTCCACCAAACCAAACTAGCCCACAAAAGCCTATTTGAACAATTCTGTCCTATGGAGACAGAGTTCGGGCCGAATTCTGCCTCCACACAGAGTTCGGGCCAAACTCTGTCTCCTAAATTACAGGACCGTAATTTTTAGGGTTTGCTGTATGCTAATTGTCCAATGGCCAAAAAATTTGAATTCTTGACACAGAATTCTGGCCGAATTCTGCCTATCCCAACTAGTATAAATAGGCTTTAAATTCTCTCTTTTTTAATCATCCAATTATTTTCTTTTCTCTTCTCTAGAAGCCTCATACAAGCCGTAACCTTCTCATCTACTAGCCACAAGCTTTTTAAGCCTCAAAGTGCTCAGTGCTATTCAGTTAGGAGTTTGTACAAGAGTCAAGAAAGTTGCTTGGAAAATTCCAGGCATCGCCACAGCGATCGTTGAAAGAAGTTGACGTGCTCTTCTGAAAAAAAGGCACGGGGTATAACTACTATTTCACAAATAGAGGATTTAATCCTGAGCTAGAGTTCTCAGGCCTGGACTAGTCCTCCACGAGGGAAACCCGTTTAAAAAACGACTGTGTTTGCGTATTCTCTCTTGATCTTTCTATTTTCGCATTTACTACTCTGATTATTTACTGTTGGTGAAAAGAGTTTAATTTTTATTTGGCTATTATTGTTATAAACTCTATTCACCCCCCTCTAGAGTTGCCTACCTATTCTTCAATATATATATATATATATATATATATATATATATATATATACATGGTCATCTTTGAAAAATATATATATATACATGGTCATCTTTGAACGCACTGCATGACCACATAGGTTTGGGTTTGTTTCGGGTCAATTTTAGCTAGTTTGGTACAACCGGATCTCCTAAAAGTCAAAGAGTCTTTATAATAATAATTTAAATAAATTATAGAGATTTAAGTCACTTTGACTTGTTTTCCTAGATAGAACACAACTATGGCTAGGCCTTCCTATCATAGCTAATAAACTAGTCAAAGCATACGACTACACTATTCGTGCCATAATTTCTAGTCGACATGCATCTCAAAACTTAACTATGACTAAGGCCTTATATATTAATAAATATTTATTTTAAAATATATAAAAATCAAAAAATTACTATTTAAGTCAAATAAAAAATATTGTAAAATTTTTGGGGGTTTACATTCTACCCTCCTTAAAAGAATTTTGTCCTCAATATTAAAATAATAATGAAAGGTGGCACTCCAAGCTAACTAGTAAGTCTAGCAATAAATATTACTCCTTTAATATTCTACTCTACTCTATGACATGCAACCGATCAGTTAGTAAACTAATATTATCCTGCCAACCCATATTGCTACCTTTATCTATAAAAGTATTACCTGCTTCTTCCCCGCGTAGAAACATTCGTACTCAACTTTTTTTTTTCAACAAAATCTCGTAAAATTTGCCAATATTCCTAACAACCAAAAATAAAGTTATATATAAGGGCGTCTAAACTCCTTCGCTCACTCTACCCCCATTTACAACAAGATTTTGAAAAACTTACTCTTCTTTTCTACTTGCTATCCTCCCTAGGTTTCAATACCAATATATACATATGGCTTATGGCATCCTTAATACCCCTCATATCTATCAAAGCAATCAAATATTTAATAAGCAAACTAATCTAAATTAGTCTAAGGAATACATATAAATTAAATAAAGCGCATGAGCATTCATCACTCTGAAATAGGAAGGGACGAGAAGTAATGACACAAAAGCAAAAGAAGATATTTGAGTGCAAAGTACGAAGTTCAAGAACGATAGAGAAATTAAAAAAAATTGTTAAGACGGTTGTGGATTGAGAATCCTATTAGGTTTCATCCTAACGAAGGCTCGTTCGGTACAGTAACGTAACCGAGACGATATGCTTTGACCTGTATGGGCCACTACAAAACTGGCATGTCCCAGTCCCAAAAGTCACGAGACTAACACGTGACATGGATAGCTGGTACATACTCAAGGGTGAGTCCAATCTATGGAACCCTCAAGTAATGCACGTAAGCTATCTAATACAGAGTCTAAAATGGCAAATTAACTATATCTCAATCCAAAAATAATAATCTCAAGTGAAAACCAATTCATTAATGCTGATCAAACAATAATACACTGATGCCACTTGAATATAAATACAATGGTAGACAATTTGTAATAAAGTTGGTCAGACCTTAAGATAATCATATGAACAAGCTCATAACAAAAATAAAGCTTGTAAAACTAGGCAATAGAGCTAATGATGTCATCATAAAATATAAAAGATAAAAGAACAAAAAAGTATCAATAGTGATACCTAAATCTCGGAGATGCAATTGTCCACCATTCGAACCTTCTTATTCTATCAGTCTCAGTAATTACCTGGAGAGATCACCAGGTCCTTAGGGGATTAGCAAGATACGTAATAACATGCCTACTATGACAGTAAATAATATGTGTAAAGGAAATGACAGTTATATGGTACTCTACTGCTAAGTAATCTATATGACAACGCAACATTAAGGACAATGTTTAACACTTGGGCTAACTAATACAGGTGCCATCACAACCGTAGCTCATCCAAAACTAACGGCTAAAAGAATAGTTACAATTGCATCTCCTTCGAGAATAACGATCAAAAGAATATCACAACCGTAGCAAGAACTAACTACCAACAGAATCATCAACTCAACCGAAGCTCATCCGAACTATCGGCCAATAGAATACTATCTTATAGTCCGCGTGCCTAATGACTGTCCTTCTATCTCAGTAACTATACAGGTTTCCAGCCAGGTCAACTCAAGTCATGTCAATCAGTCAATCGAGGACAAGTCAATCAATCTAGGCTAGACCAACTTAATGGAATAGAGTCAAAGGACTAGTAATACTGACACAATATTCACAAGTAATAAATAATGACACATGAAGAACAAGTAAGGTACATGCATGTAAAATAAGAGAATAACAATGACATGAACATAAGCAACATGTAATCAAGTATGACTGTAAGGAAACAACAATAAAGGAAAATGAAAATACTGTACAGTAGGCAAGGTATACTTGCCTGGTGGTAGTATGTAGACTCGGCTACATCCAATAAATGACTCGTCAAATCAATGAGCCACAAAAGCTGAACTTTTGCAAACGTCTTCGGATGCTGAAATAGACATCACCAACATTTTTGGAATAAAAAAATGTCTAAGATTGACTACCATAAGTCCAATTCTGGACACAGGAGCGAAACAATAAATTCGAATCAAAACAGTGTCTGTCGTTGGACCTGTTTTGTATCGAAGAGCATGTCATAAGCTGTGGTATCTAAAATCAACAAATTATATACCTACGAGTCCAATTTTTAATACAAACTCAAAGATATGTCCAATTTTAGATTTTGATGAGCTGTGCATAAAATCGTCTGTTGAGTCAGACCGTGGGCCCGCCAAAACGATAATCTGGTCAACCGTCTCAGAATCGGACCAAATTTAGCTCATAGGAACAAAGAAGCGATACAACTCCAATGGTGTAAGTTTTGTCGCGATGTGACAAACGTGTACAAAGTAATTAAAATTTTGCAAAGTGGTCGATACAGTGTTCTTCGATCGATACATCTCGAATTCGTCGTACACATGCAACCAATTCGAATTCTAATAAAGTCCATACTTCCGCAACATCCGTACATACGCATCTTTTGATGCCCTCAAGAAGCGATAAAGTCGTCTGGTTTGTCGTGATGGACCCCATATCGGTAATTTTTGGTGTTTTGAAGGCTATAAAACTAATTTTATTCATGATTTCAAAACAGAATAACATGACTAATAAATCAAAAGATTTAAAACTATTTAATAAAAATTACGAATGGTTATGTTTTCTATCCATTAGAAAAAATAAAATCTGAAATTGATTTGTAGGATTGAAAGAAAATTATCTTCCAAATAGAGGCATTGGAACTCATTCACTGTTCTGTCTTCTTTCCAAAGTTGTTATTTTTTTGCTTCCAATTTTGATTCAAATTCTTGCCAAAACAAGAACAATCCATCCCAAAATATTTAGTTTAGTTAAAGATGGTTAGGTTGTGAATCTATAGAAGGAACTGGATAGAGAATCCATAGGAAAAGAATATAGGAAATCATCTGCAAAATTGGCTTGATGGTGACTGTTGCTGTTTGTTGCAGTCGCGGTGCTGCTGCTGTGCACGTCGGCTGGCGACTGCGATGGCGATGCTCTGACATGCAGGCGACAGAGGAGGTCGCACACAGTCGGGGGTATTCACTATATACCCACAGATTTTTAATCGGATTTGTGATGGAATTTTTTAATATGTTGATTGGGATTTCAGGTTTAAATTGATGAGAATCTAATCGAGAATCCATAGAAAAAATTTGGATGAATTTGAATGAGATTGACATGGTTTGAAAAATTTAAACCAGGGTTTTTTTTTCTTCATACGAGCAGGGCTCGGGTTTGACTCCGTTGGGAAGATGAATAGTCACATTGTTTTTTTTACTTCTTTATATATAAACCTATTATATATGTATACCTAGATATGCATATTTTACATATACATATGCATATAATATGATATATGTACATACACATTAGATAAATACAAGTAGTATTTACAAAATTTTCTAAAAATATAATCACATGGTTGTACCTCATATTTATTGATTCTATTTATAAATAAAACTCTACTATTTATAAAACTCTACTATTATGTGTGTGTGTATATATATATATATATATATATATATATATATATATATATATATATATATATATATATATATATATATATATAACCTAAAATTCTCTACAAGAAACTCAAGTCCATCCAGTTGCAGTTAGTCTTCTCCTCCGCCATCGTTGGCTGCCACGATATATGGATCCTCTTCGCGATCGACGTGAATCTCGACATTATCCATGACTCACGGCAGTCGCTCACATGTTGGATTGAACACCCAATGCTCTATTCATGATCTCTATTGTCTGTCGTCCACGGCAGCTGCAAAATCAACGATCGCAAACAGCTTTTGGGTTCCTTGATTGACATCCACCACAACCACAACAACTTCCCTTGGCTCTATATAGGTGACTTCAACGCAGTTACTTGCAGGGAGGAGAAGTCGGAAGGTCGGCTTCCCCCCACATCGGCTATTAACGACTTTGCCAACTTTATTTTTAACGCCCACCTGTCTCCCCTTCAGTTCTCCGACAACACATTCACGTGGTGTAACATGCAGGAAGGTGCCCGGAGGCAATATTCCCGCCTCGATTGTGCCCTCATTAATGAGCAGTGGTCATATATGGAGATTACCTCCAGTCTTTCGTACCTCAATGTGACCGAATCGGACTACTCCCTCTTCTTATTGAAGTCAGTAAAAATTTGAACCAGATCAAGAAAAGTTTTTGTTTCCTCGACCTCTAGTGTCATCATCTCCAGTTTAGGAATACCGTGGAAGCCGACTGGAGTGGCCCCGAAGCCCTCGATCCTCTTATTCGTGTGGCAGCCAAACTTAAAGCCACCAGAAAAGCTCTCACTCTTTGGTGTAAGGAAGCCTTTGGCGACATCTTCCAAGCTGTATGCACCGCTGAGGATGATGCCACCCGCAAAGAGAGCATGTTCGCTCGCAATAGATCTCCAGCGGCCCGGGCCTCCCTTAACCTCACCAGAGTGCTGCTGAAGTTCCGACTTAAAGTCGAGGCAAAATTCTGGAAAGAAAAAGTCAGACTGACCTGGGATATTGAAGGCGACAAGAACACTAGATACTTCCACTCATGTGTCAAGGGACACAAACAACAACTCAACCTCCACGAGATCACTGATGAGAGCGACCGCATCATAAAAAACCAACAGAATATTCAGTCGACCGTGACGATTTTTTACTTTCAGCTGTTTACCAAAGAAGCCTTCCTCAAGGACGATGAATTTCTTGTGGCGATCCCTTGCGTGATTGAAGAAAGAGATAACACGAAGTTGTAGCTCCTGTCCACCGAACTTGAAGTCAAAGAAGCCGTGTGGGCATTGAACGAGCTTAGTACCCCTGGGCCGGACGGTTTCATAAGGGTATTCTTTAGATTTTGCTAGGACATCATTAAGTCTGATATCTACGAGGCGGTGACTACCTTCTTCCAAAGAGCCAGGTACCTCAAATTGATATCCAGCGCCAACCTGATCCTGATCCCCAAGTAGGATAATCCGGAGACCTTCAAAGATTTCTACCCTCTAAGCTTGTGCACCTTTACTAAAAAAATTATTTCGAAGATTATTGCCAACCGCATGATCGGGTTCCTGCCCAAGATCATATCTGAAGAACAGAGCAGTTTTGTCAGTGGTCGTAATATCTTAGACAACATCCTATTAGCCCAGGAGATAATCACCTACATGAAATTCCCATCTAGGGGAGGGAATATTGCTATCAATCTGGACATAGAGCAGGCGTATGATAGGCTAGACTAGCAATTCATGATCTGGGTGTTCAAGGCCTTCGGGTTTTTGGAGATTTGGATTGACATCATATGGAGATCAATCAGTAACTCGTGGTTCTCCACCGTTGTGAATGGTCAAGCAAATTTTTTTTTCAAATCTAGTCGGGGAGTCAGACAAGGAGACCCTTTATCTTCAACCATCTTCACTATAGTCGCTGAAGCGCTGAGTAGAAATCTATACAAAATGGTTGGTTCTCTTCGTTTCTAGCACTTTTATACCTCTAGCGGCTGCTCAATCATCACCCACCTGGCCTACTCCGATGACATGTCATCTTCTCTTTCGGTGACGCCGGGTCCGTTGAGGTGGTTAACAACATGCTACAGAGATACACCAAATGCTCTAGTCAACGTGTCAACCCCAATAAGAGTGTTATTTATGCCTACCACTCTACAAATAAAGCCCACTCTACAATTCTCACAGATATTACTATATTATCAGTAGCATAACCCCTACTTAGGGTGCCCGTTAGTGTACGCTAGATCCAATGTGGGTATTTCCGAAGGGCTGGCAGGAAAAATTAGAAAAAATATCGAGCGATGGCACAACGCGATATTATCGCTGGCGAAAAGATGATTCTGATCTAGCATGTGCTCTTTTCCATCCCGATTTACACCCTGGCCTCTTGAACCCCTCCTAAGAAGGTTCTCACCTCCATAGAAAATCTATTTGCTAATTTCTTCTGGGGCACTACGACGATAAAGATAAGCATTATTGGGCCTGTTGGGATACTATGGCCAGACCCCCGATCGAGGTTGGTCCAGGATTTAGCAGGTTGGCCCATGTTGTCGATGCTTGCTCGATGAAGATGTGGTGGAAGCTTTGTCACGCCCCGATTCCGTCGAATCGATAGTCGTCCCCCGGGCGTGATGCCGTGCGAACCTAATTTGCGCTCGCACAAGGCATAGTCATAAGGAAATCCGAGACATGAGATCTAAGAGAGTACGCAGACAAAATGAATCACACATTAAGTAAAGGAAACTTGATTCTTTATTGATAATGAACATCTTTTACAGACTCTAGTATAAGACTCATGCCACGCGGGCTACAACATGACTCGGTTACAAAAGAGTGCCGATGAGATAGCCATTCCATACATTGCACACATTCCTCTATATACAACAAAGTACTCCATTGACCTGGATAGGAGGGACGCTGAGTCATTTTCTTTGGACTGTCGAGAGCCTTCAAAAGTGGAGTCGCGGAGTAAGTCTTCGACGCACAGCCGAAGCTTCAAAATCACGAACGCCGCCGAGCTAGCTGGCGCGTCCTTCCTGATTCGTGGGACCTGCAAAGAGCGAGGATCAGTACGATCACATGTACTGGCGAATGGCTAATTAAAATCCACGCTCTGCATTTGATTCAAGAAGTTTCGTAAACATGTTAGCTAGCTATTTCAATGATCTTTCTAACCATCCTGCTCGATTTGTATGTTAACATGTTTTGAGGCAAGCATATGAAATTGTATAACATCAAGCAACTATTACATTCATCCCGTGTCCCGTGCACTTGTTAAGCAGTAAAAAAGGGGTGTGAAGGCCACTGGCAATGTCAAGCCATCGCGGACTATAGCTGGGTTAGACGGCGACCCTTTCACGTCGGGCAGCGAGCCCTGTGCGAAAGTTCCCGCCTAACTCTCGCCGATGAAGGGCTGGCACTGGCTATAAACACGTTCCTTCCGGGCCGAATCGGTCCCTTGGCCTAGGTAACCGTTCGAGGAAACTACACCTTGTCGACAAGTTGTCCAATGACCGTTTTGCTTACTTAGCTGTATCGTTGCGATAAACGTTAATCGATTCATTCATTACTTTGCATAGGCTAAGTGGATTTGCATAAGGAACGTGTTTTCTATTTCCAATACAAGCAGTTGATAACAAGTGTTTCGTGAAGAATCGTGCCACGATTTCATTGATTCTACACTATTATGACATGCATTCATTTTACTTCACATATTGAGTTTTGAAGTAGAGGGACGAGACGAAGGAGGTTAGCCACTCGCCTTAGCTTTGCTTCAAGCGAGTGACCGGTTGGTTGTGCTGACGTCGCCTACGCGATCACCTACAATCGTATAAGCAACTGATTAGAACACTGTATAATTCAAGGATATTCGATATGAATGCGAAGCTCGAAAATGCGTCACAAAAATCCATCGAAAACATTCACGAAAACCAAAGCCAAAGCCAAAGCCAAATCAAGTACGGCATGAAAACCAGAGCAACGGAAGGTCTCTCCCGACTCAGTCATAGAGCCAATCCTTGAGGCGCAACCCGCTGAATATGGGACTTGGTTCCGAAGACGCCATTCTATAACGTGGAATGGATCTTAATTCAACCGTTCACTACCAAATTACAGTACTTTAGCGACGGCCATTTAGCGACAGAAATTTTCCGTCGCTATCACCGTCGGATCCCCGACGGATTTGTGACGGAATACCGATGGAAAGCAGTGGACAATTTTTTTTATTTTTTTATGTCCATATCCGTCGCTATGCCGTCGATAGGTAGTCGGCCATGTAGCGACGGTTTTATATCCGTCGCTAGAACGTCGCATATTTTGGCGGCAAAAGCCTAAAATATTGGCGCGAGATTTACTGACGACTTAGCGACGGAATAATCCGTCGCTACTCGCACGAGATTTACTGACGCATTAGCGACGGAATAATCCGTCGCTACTCCGTCGCTAAATTTACGTTCCAGACTTAAATTGAAATGACGGGGGGAACTTTTTCATTCCCCCCAAATTTCACTCTCTCCTCTCTCTCTCTCTCTCTCCCGCGGTGATCGATCGGCGACCCCCTCTCCTCTCTCTCCCGCGGCGGTGATCGGCGACCCCCTCTCCTCTCTCTCTCCCAAAGGTAATCCCCTCTCCCTCTCCCTCTCCCTCTCCCTCTCTCTCTCTCTCTCTCTTTCTCGCTCTCTCTCTCTCGCGCGCGCGTGCGGTGGTCGTGGGTACAGCGGGCCGGGGGCGTCGGGGGCTGCGGGGGCGGCGTCGACTGCGGGGGGTGGTGGTGGCGGCGGTGGCGGGAGGTGTGGAGGGGGCGGTGGGAGGGGCGGGAAGCGTTGGAGGGATGGGGGCGCGCGGGGGCTGGCCGCGGGGTGCGGGGGGTTGCGGAGGGGGGCTGGCCGTGCGCGGGGGGCGGGGGGTGTGGAGGGGGCGGTGGGATCGAGGGGGCGGGCAGCGTTGGGGGGGTACGATGGGGGCGGGGGCTGGCCGCGGGGTGCGGGGGGGGTATGTGTGGAGGGGGGCTGGCCGGACACACACACACACGGACACACACACACGGACACACGGACACACAGACACACACAGACACACACACACACACGGACACACACGGACACAGACACACGGATACACACACACACAGACATATATATATATATATATATATATATATATAGGCATAATTTTAAGATGCTTAATTAGTTTACCTTATATATATAAGGTAAACTAATTATGGTAAACTAATTATGCCTATATATATATCTATATATAGGCATAATTAGTTTACCTTATTTTAGAGTATGACTACGTAGCTAGTGTATAGAGTAGTATATGGTTACTAGATCCTAGTGTAGAGTAGTATGTAGAGGAGTATGGCTACTAGTGATATATAGATATGTAGGTCCATGTGTATCTGTATTGGACTATCGCTATCGGTATCGAACTATCGCTATCGGTATTGGACTATCGCTATCAGTATCGACCGTATATACTTAGTATCGGGCGTAGCGGATTAGTATCGATCAGTATATAGGTTTGGGTTAAGATCAAGGTTCAAAGTATCGGTATCAGAATAGTAGGCCGAATAGGAGGCCGAGATAGTCGAATGTGAAGAAGGGAAGAAGGGAGGAGCAGATGGGTTCAGAGCCATGGTGGAGGAGGAGAAGTAACATGAGAGCAGTTTTCGCCATAACATCTCCTGGCTCTGCTGGCAACTGAAGTCCAGATGCTACAAAGGACGATCCTATATACTGATACTAATCTGATACTCTCTGATATTAAGTACATCCGGCTTACTAGCTAGCGGATCCACCAGTTACATGATTATATACTAATTATGTTAGATTGTGATACTAAGTAGCCTCGTCGTAGGCCTAGCGTGTTATCCACAAGTTTAGTTTTTCTTACGATATGAGTATCGGTATCGGGCTATTAATTCTTATGTTTAGTTTGTCTTACGATACAGATATTCACATCAAATCGAGCATGAATCGTTACTTTGTTGATCGTACATGGATGTACAAACGACAACACGAGAGCAGAATTGGTGTGAGTGACGATTTTTCGGCAGGTGTGGAAGTATTTCTTAAGTATGCCATGAGCAAAACTCAGTACATGGACGATAACAAAATCAAGTGTCCATGTGTTAATTGTCACAATAGACGTTTCGAAGAAGTGATGACTGTGAGAGATCATTTGACCCGTAAGGGTTTCGTACGTGATTACGGCCTGTGGTCATCGCAAGGTGAATTATATTCAGAAAGACAGGCTGCAGAAGCTGGTACTTATGCTTTTGATGATAATGCTGCAACGGATGTCCTCGAAGACGACGGATGCTCTGTGGATTATGGAGACATGCAGAACCTTGCACGAGATATGGTGTATGCTGCGGCAGGGCCTAATTTTGATCCGGAGGATCCTAATCCCGAGGCAAAGGAGTTCTATGATATGTTTAAGGACGCAAATACTCCTCTATATCCTGGTTGTGAGACTCATTCCGCACTGTCAGTGACGATGCGGTTGTTGAACATAAAGTCTGATTTTAACTTGCCACAAGCTTGCTATGATCGGATCACACAATTAACTAATGAGGTGTTACCGAAGGAATCAAAAGAGCTCCCAAGAAACTTCTACAAGTCAAAGATGATGGTCCGACAACTGGGACTGGGGTACGAGAAGATAGATTGCTGTCGCAACGGATGCATGTTGTATTACAAAGAGAATTGCGTATTAGAAAGTTGTTGGTTCTGTAATACGGATCGTTACAAGACAGTACAGGGAAAAGGAAAGTCAACTAGAAAATGACGTCCTTACAAGTATATGCATTACTTGTCGATCACGAAGCGCTTACAGAGGATGTATATGTCTCTGAAAACAGCAGAACATATGACGTGGCACAGTGAAGATCGCATAAAGGACGAAGGAGAATTGTCACATCCTTCGGATGGGGAGGCGTGGAAATATTTTGATTTGTGTCATCCAGATTTTGCTGCAGAGCCTAGAAATGTACGCCTGGCGCTATGTTCTGATGGCTTCGCCCCTTTCGGACAGTCGGGATCTCAATACTCATGCTGGCCGGTCATTCTTACCCCTTACAATCTGCCACCATGGATGTGTATGAAGACTCCTTATATGTTCTTGACAGCTATCATACCCGGTCCCAAAAATTCGACAAAGAACATCGATATATATTTACAGTCGTTGGTGGATGAGCTGAAACAGTTGTGGGAGATCGGCGTCACGACCTATGATATTTCCAGAAAACAAAACTTTCAGATGAGAGCTTCACTCATGTGGACAATCAATGATTTTCCAGCATACGGTATGCTGTCGGGATGGAGTACGCACGGCAACATGTCTTGTCCGATATGTATGAAAAATAGTAAAGCGTTCCGTCTTAGACATGGAGGAAAAACTTCTTTCTTTGACTGTCACCGTCAATTTCTGCCAACGAGACATCCTTGGCGAAAGAACAAGGACGCGTTCAGATATGGAAAACAAGAATTTTCTGAACCTCCTGCCAGATTGTCGGGATACGATATTTGGGAAGATGTAAAGGCTTGGCCCGAAGAAGCATGTAAAGGCTTGGCCCGAAGAATTTTCTGAACCAAGTACACTCACAAATGAGAGCATCCGTTATTTGTCATTGGGACCGAAGAAGCATGCAAAGACTTGGCCCGGCTATGTCGTTAATGGCTTCAAGTTTAAGACAACTCAACATCCTATAAATGCAGAATTTCTCAATGACGACTTCAGTACGAAGCATTCTGGTGTTTGCATAAGAGGCACAATCTATGACGACGAGCCGGACTTTGACTATTATGGAGTGCTTCGGGATATTGTAGAATTACAATATAGTGCCCCATTTGATATGCATATTGTTATGTTCAAATGTGAGTGGTTCGATACGATACCAAATATCGGTTGGAGAATCGATAAACAATTTGGATTCGTCGATATAAATCATCGCAGGAGGTATAGAGGGTCCGACACGTTTACGATAGCAAGTCAGGCTGTTCAAGTCTACTATACAAGCTACCCAAGGCATCGTAGAGATCGCTTTGACTGGTGGGCAGTATGCAAGATTAAATCTAGAAATACATTCAACGTTGGAGACCCAGCATACCAAGAGGACCAGATCGAAAAGCCCCAATATTTGGGACAACAGTCTTGTGACATGGATGTTGATTTAGAGGTTGATATACCTCTTGCTGATGAAAATAGAGGGGAGGAAGAGGTTGATATACAAGACTTAGATGTCAACCAGAGGAGAAAGAGGCGTCTTGTCCCAAGTATTGAGACTGAAGAAGAAGAAGAAGAAGAAGAAGAACTTTATGAGGATGAGGATGAGGATACAGATGAATTCGACGATGAGGATGATGATGATGATGAGGCCGAGGCCGAGGAAGAGGACGATGACGATGATTAAATATCGCTATATTTCAGTTGTATCTTGAAGCACCCAATATCTAGTGGAACACAAGATGCCCTTTCATCAAAAGTTATAAGAATTGTACTTTGTTGTATTGGTGCAGAATTTTATCAGATTTTGTGTATCTAGCTTTTATTCGTACTTCACTTCTGATTGTAATATTTATTTCAGTTTGGGATATTTGCGTATTATTGTATGAGTTTCTTTTTGCAGATGGCACTCCTAGGCCTACTCGTCTGGGCGGCACTCATCGCCCTGCTGCTGGTATAGATATGTTTAGGTTTATATTCATTTATAAATCTATGTTGTCGGTATTTTGTTTATGTGTTCTATTTACAGGGCATGGTTGCGAGCACCCGTACTGGTGGTGCTGGCCGTGGTCGTGGCGGTGGCGGCGGCGGCGGCGGTGGTGGTGGTGGTCGTGGGCGTGGGCGTGGGCGTGGTGGTAGCGGTCGTGGTCGCCAGCCGCATTCCCCGGATGTGACCTCCGAGCCCGACTTGGAGAGCCCGATCACAGGCTCTTCCCGCCGTCATTCTTCCTCGGTGCTACCGACATCGTCGTCGAGGCCTGTGACTCCATCCGCTAGCGGATCCGTTCCGCCATCGGATGTACCAGCGGATGCAGCAGCAGATGCAGCAGGGGGCCCAGCAGTTACTGCAGGGTGGGCCTCGGAGTACCCCGGGATTCAGTTTCATCCTGATATCGGGGAGTACATTCGCGGACCCGCGGATCCCCGACGCCACCAGAGAGGCTGGTGGGCGAGTTCCGACGAGAGCTATGGCCCGCTGGTGAATCGTAAGTAAATTTAAGTTAATTTATTAAATTTGTTTCATTTATTCAAGTTAATAATCCAGTCGTTGCTTCTTTATAGGTTTTTCCCGTGGGATGCTGCCCGGATTCTAGGGCGCATTATTCGGGATAACTACCATGGCCCCTACATCAATTTTTCTGAGGTGCCTCAGGACATGAAGTACGTCTGGCTCGACGAGATGAGGGTATAAATCCGTCGGTGAATTATTAATTATTCTTTAAATCATTAAATTTTTTATTACGTGATATTTGAATTTGTATGTCAGAGGACGTTCTGGTGGCCCCCCATCGCGAGGAGGCGATCCGCAGGACCTACAAAGCCGCCGCCGGGAAGAAGATACGGGATGCGGTGTACGACCTTCGTACGGCGCATACGAGAAAGGACTGGATCCGGGCGGAGTACTATGAGCAGATGTTGGAGAAGATGGATACTCCGCAGTTCAAGCTGAAATCGGAGAAAGCTAAGGCTAATCGACAGGGCGCGGGTCTGCATACGGGGGGATCAAGGCCCCACGCATCGACGCGTACAGATTTGGTGAGATAGCGCAAATTCAAATTCATTCTATTATTTAATTTCGTACTGTTAATATACGAAGTTAATTAAATTCTACGTATGCAGGTCCGACAGGCGGTGAAGCAGGGAAAAGAGGCGGAGACGGTCACCGCTCACGATGTATTCGTGCATACGCACAAGAGGCGGAAGGACGGGAGCTTCGTCGACGCGAGGGCCGAGGAGACTGATGTAAGTACTTACGTTTATGAGATTTATGTTAGAAATATAATTATTGTTAAGTTAATTAGATAAACTTAGGATTCAGACTATAACTTAGGGAAACATAGGATTTATATTATAACTTAGGAAAACTTATAGTACAAACACATTCATTGGATAGGCTGCGTATCGTGAGGCACTTAGTCGGCTTGAGATTGAGCCCCCTTCCGAGAATGTCGGCGAAACGACGCCCACCCAGACGCACTTTTCTATGGCCGCTCGCTACGACGACGTGTTCGTAGAATCCGTCGGCGGCGTTAGGAAAGGGCGCGTCTACGGCTTAGGTTCCATGGCGCCCTCGTTGCAGCCGTCCCCGAGATATCCACCGCCTCCGCCTCCCCCAGCGCCCTCGGTTGACGATGTGAGGGTGCAGCTTGCGACTCTGACCTCCGCGGTGTTAGATTTGCAGGCGATAGTGTTGGGGCGCTATCCGTCTGCTCCCGGTCCGTCTACTGCTGCTGCCGGTGCTTCGGATCGACCTGGTCCTTCTTCCCCCGGACGACTTTCGTTTAACCGCTCTGCGGATGCTCGCATCGTATCGGATAACACCATCTTGACGTTCCTTGACATGTTGTCGCCACAGCAGCTACGCGCGCTTCCAGACCATGTCTTGTCCCAAGTGCCGGCACACACGGTGGAGGAGTACATACGCAAAGCGGATGCGGCGGCACGAGCACGAGACGATCCGACGGACGGGGTTTGATTTTGTTTATGTTGTTGGTTTTGTAGACATTTGGATACATTGTATGATCGGATATTTTTTTTATGTTTGGATAATTTAATGTTGGATATTGGATGTATTGTGTTGGTAATATTTTGTTGGATATTGGATACGTTGGATATTGGTGTCGGATATGGATATTTTGCATATGGATATATGGTGTTCGATATTGGCTACGTTGGATATTCGTGTTGGATATGGATATATGGTGTTGTATATGGATATTTGGCATGTTTGATATTGTGTTGGATGTGTTGTATAAACAGGAAAGAGTCTGTTTGCAGTATTTTTTTTCAAAAATTAGAATTTAGCAACGGACAGGCGACCCCTCAGCGACGGATAGCCCATCGCTAACTGGAGAAACTGAGGTTAGCGACGGATTGGCGACATAAAAATCGTCGCTAACTGGAGAATTTTACATTGAGCGACGGTTTAGCGACGGAATATCCGTCGACCTGGTTCTGTTTGATATCAATAAATTTTGCAGTTAGCGACGGATTGGCGACTAACTTACGGCGGACTGGCGACAAAGTCCCGACCGATTATCCGTCGCTAACTGTAGGAATTCAATTTTTCGACGGATTGGCGACGGAATACCCGTCGCTACCTGGAGAATTTTACTTTGAGCGACGGTTTAGCGACGGAATGTCCGTCGACCTGGTTCTGTTTTGATGTCCATAAATTTTGCAGTTAGCGACGGATTGGGGACTAACTTACGGCGGACTGGCGACAAAGTCCCGACAGAATATCCGTCGCTACCTGGAGAATTTTCAGTTAGCGACGGTTTAGCGACGGAATATCCGTCGACATGGTTCTGTTTGATGTCCATAAATTTTGCAGTTAGCGACGGATGTTTTGTCGCTAATACGACGCTAATCCGTCGTACACCTCGGCGGATTAGCGACGGCATAACGACGACCTGCCGTATGAAAAAATCTCTGATACGCTTTTACCGACAAATTTACGACGGATTAGCGACGGATATTGGGTATCAGAAAATCACTGATACGGTTTTGCCGACTCTTTAGCGACGGAGGTTTCCGTCGCTAACCCTATATCCTGATACATGTTTCGACGAAAGCTAGTCGGTAATCCGTCGTAATATATATTTAAATACGCCGACGGTATTCCGTCGCTAAGTCGTCGCTGAGCGACGGAGTAGCGACGGATATGTTTTAGCGACGAGGTTATTCCCGACGGCTGTTTTACCAAATTATCCGTCGATAATCCGTCGGTATTTATTTTTGGCGACGGACTACCGACGGATATGGCCGTCGGTAAATCCATGTATTTTGGTAGTGGTTCCCGTTCGATCGACTCGGCCGATTCTGACCTATCGGTCCCGACCGAATCGATAGCAACAGTGTTCCTTTCTCGCGCACCCCGTGGACGGAAACGGGGCACAATATAGGGACGGGGCACTACACCATAACCAACTAATAAAAATTTTCGTCCTCAAAACTTTAAGGATAGAACCTACCTCTACGAGAACAACGAAGGAAATTTCTCCTTCTTTTTCGATTCAGGCTCCCATGTCGACTCTTCGACCGAATGGTTCCTCCAGAGGACGCGGACGAGAGGGATCGCTCGATTTCGCAGCAGCTTATCCTTGCGTTCTATGATTTGAACTGGCTCTTCAACGTAGGATAAGTCGGACTTTAGCTCCAGCTGGCCAAAATCTACCACGTGGCTCGGGTCGTGCACGTACTTCCGTAGTTGAGAGACATGGAAGACATTGTGTACACCTTCAAGCGTCGACGGCAGGACAATTTTATAGGCCACTGGGGCGACCCGTTCAAGTATTTCGAACGGCCCAACGAATCTCGGACTCAACTTTCCTTTCGCGCCGAACCGAGTAACTCCCCGTATGGGCGACACTTTAAGAAATACGTGATCGCCTTCTTGAAACTCGAGGGGTCGACGATGAACGTCCGTATTGCTTTTCTAACGACTCTGTGCGGGCTTTAATCTTTCTTGAATGAGCCGAATTTTCTGCACGATCTATTCTACAAGTTCTGGATCGAGAATCTGTCGCTCTCCGACTTCGACCCAGCAAATGGGTGATCGGCACTTGCGTCCGTACAAGGCTTCATACGGTGCCATTTGAATGCTGGATTGATAGCTATTGTTGTATGCAAATTCGGCCAGAGGTAGATGATAGTCCCAGCTTGATTTGAAGTCAATCGTGCAGAGTCATAGCATGTCTTCGAGAATCTGATTGACGCGCTCCGTTTGGCCGTCGGTCTGAGAATGGTAAGCTGAGCTGAACTGCGACTTGGTACCCAGCGCCGACTGAAGGCTACTCCAGAATAGCGACATGAACCATGAATGCCGATCAGAGACGATGGATACTGGAACTCCGTACAGCCGTACTATCTCATCAAGATAAATCTGCGCCAGGCGATCAACGCTCCAAGTAACTTTGATGGCAATAAAGTGCGCTGACTTGGTTAGTCGATCGACGATGACCCAGATAGCATCATTTCCCCGCGGCGTCTTCGGCAGACCAACAATAAAATCTATGCACACGTGCTGCCACTTCCATTCCGGAATCGCCAGATTCTGCATCTTCCCGCCCGGTCTCTGGTGCTCAGCTTTCACCTGCTGACATGACATACATTGCGACACGAAAAGTACTACATCTTTTTTCATCTCGTGCCACCAGAAGTTTGTGCGGAGGTCCTTGTACATCTTCGTACTGTCGGGATGTAAGGTGTAATTCGTGTAGTGCGTCTCCGACAATATCTCCTTTTTAAGTTCTGAATCATCCGGAACGCATAGCCTACCCCTCAATCGAAGCATGCCGATCTCGTCTTCCGCAAAGTTGGTCGTCCTCCCCGTCGAGATTAGATCTCGCACTTTCTTCAGGTACGGATCGTCCTTCTGAGCGGTCTTGATCTTTTCAAGCAAGCTCGGCTCTAACTGCAACTTTGTCAACTGCACATTCCGGAATCGGACTCGGAGTTCAATGCCCATCTCTTCTAGGTCGCGTAGCAGTCTGCGGTCGATGGATAGCGAGGCTATGTACTTCCGACTCAGAGCGTCCGCCACAATATTTCCTTTTCCCGGCGTATAGTCGATAGTCAAGTCGTAATCCTTGATCAGTTCAAGCCAGCGCATCTGCCGTAAGTTCAGTTCCCTCTGCGTGAATAGATACTTGAGGCTCTTGTGATCGGTGTAGATCGTGCACGCTACGCCATAGAGGTAGTGACGCCACAATTTTAACACAAACACAATCGCCGCTAACTCCAGGTCGTGCGTGGGATAATTCTTCTCGTGCGGCTTTAGCAGTCGGGAAGCAAAAGATATCACCTTGTTCCGCTGCATCAGCACACACCCCAAGCCTTGACCGGACGCGTCGCCGAATATCTGAAAACCCTCTGTCCCTTCTGGAAGTGCGAGTATCGGGGCCGAGATGAGCCGTTGCTTTAATTCTTGGAATGAAGCTTCGCAGTCGTCTGACCAGTCAAATGCGAATCCTTTCTGGGTGAGGCGAGTCAGGGGCGATGCGATCTTCGCAAAGTCCTTCATGAAGCGTCGATAGTATCCTGCTAAGCCAAGGAAACTTCGAATCTCGCTGACGGACGTTGGCCGCTTCCAATCGACGACGGCTTCAACTTTCTTTGGGTCGACCGCAATGCCTTCAGCTGAAATGATGTGTCCGAGGAATGCGACGCTACTCAGCCAAAATTCACATTTGCTTCGCTTCGTATACAACTAATTTTCTCGAAGGGTCTGAAGCACGGTCCGTAGATGCTTAGCGTGTTGCTGCTTGCTCTTCGAGTAGACGAGTATGTCGTCCATGAAGACTACTACAAACTTGTCGAGGAATGGTCAGAACACCCGATTCATGAAATCCATTAAAGCAGCAGGGGCGTTCGTTAGGCCGAACGACATTACCAGGAACTCGTAATGGCCGTATCGAGTGCGGAAGGTAGACTTTGGCACATCGTCCGGTTTGATCTTGAGTTGATGGTAACCCGAACGAAGATCAATTTTAGAGAACACCGTGGCTCCTTGAAGCTGATCAAACAGATCGTCTATGCGGGGCAGGGGGTATTTGTTCCGGACGGTGGCTTTATTCAGCTCGCGGTAGTCGATACAAAGACGCATAGAGCCATCCTTCTTCTTGACAAACAGCAGGGGCGCTCCCCAGGGCGAGACGCTGGGTCGGATGAATCCCTTGTCGAGCAACTCTTGTAACGGCACCTTGAGTTCTTTAAGCTCTGCAGGGGCCATTCTGTACGGGGCCTTCGAGATCGGTCGAGTGTCGGAGAATGTATCGATAGTGAACTCAATCTCTCGATCGGGCGGCATGCCAGACAGCTCGTCCGGAAACACATCGGGGAATTCTGCCACAACGTTGGTCTGACCCGCGTTTGCACCATCCTGTCGTATGTCTCGAACGGAAGCTAGATAGCCTTCGCACCTAAAATGCAGCATCCGTCGAGCAGATATTGCGGAGATCACCATGCAGGTCGATGATGCCTCACCACACGAGTAGCAGAATTCAGGCACTCCAGGTATGCAGAATGTGACCTTCTTTTCAGCGCAGTCTATGTTTGCATTGCACGGACCGAGCCAATCCATCCCCAGAATGATTTCGTAGTCCTTAATTCAGAACTATCGCATCGAGACTGACCTTTTGACCACATATACAGATGATTCCGTCTTCGCATACTAAATTTGCAAGTAGTGGCATGCCCGATGGTATATTAACAGTAAGATCGAGACCCAATGGTGTCAAGAAGAATTTGTGCTCGACGGTAAAGTCCGCCGATATAAAACTATACGTGGCACCTGAATCAAACAATACACGAGCAGGTTTATTATTGAATTACAGTATACCTGTCACGACTGTATCAGACGCGAACGCTTCGTCGTGAGTCATGGCGTAGACACGGTCCTGAGCATTGGGGCGACGGTCTTGGCCATTCTGTTGTGCGGTCTGTGGAGCCCGAGGTGCTTGGCCTCAATTTTGTTGGTATTGGTGGGGGCGCTGGTTTGACTTCTCCGGACAATCGTATAAGATATGGTCCTTTCGGCCGCACGCGAGGCACGCACCGTTCTTCGATCGGCACTCGTTGATTAAGTGCCCCACTTTGTGGCTGAAAGTGCAGACTACTCGATCCTTCGTCTGGTTGTCGCCTTCGTTGCCACAATTTTGATGCTTATGTGCGTTGTTGCCTCCCGTATTACTATGGCGTTTGTTATTAAAGTGAACAGCGCCGGTAGTAGTAGGAGGATACTCGGACTCCAACAGATGGCGTGGTTGAGTGCCTCGCCCACAGTTTTATATTCACCCACCGATACGTGAGCGCGGATAGTGGAACGTAGACCCACTTCAAATCGTCGAGCTCGACTTGCTGTGGTAGGTAGGAAGTCTCCAGCAAACTTGGCTAGTTTGTTGAATTTGGCCGCATATTATCGTACCGTCATATTCCCTTGCCTTAACTGCATAAACTCATCTTCTTTTTCCTGTCGTACGGCTACAGAAAGATATTCGATCTCAAACGCCTTTTTGAATGTCGTCCATGAGATCGCCGCCGTCTCGTCTTCACGTCGAATAGCCCGCTTCTATACAACCCACCAATCGTGCGCGTTCATTTAAAGTAGAAGTTGAGTACACGCGACTTTCTTTGAGTCCTCGACCCCTAGAAGCTCGAACTTATCTTCCAGCTCCTCCAGCTAGTTGATTGCCACCGAGGGATCGTCTGTACCGTTGAAGGAAGTGCGGCAGCTTTTAGTGAATTTTGACACGTCGAAGTTAGAACTTTTCGGTATCGCAGGTGAGAGCACGGGCGCCTCTGGTTCAGCTTCGTTGGATCGAACCGCAGGCTGGGTCACGGCAGGTGTCATCGTTGAATTGTTGTTGTTGCCTACGACCGACTGTACGATTTGCTGGAGGGTATTCAGCTGCTGCTGCTGCTGCTTGAATTGAGCCTCGAATCGATTCTCAAATTGGGTCTGACGAGCCTCCGCTTGCTGACGATGGAGCTCATTTTGACGTTGCTGCATTTCAAGCATCTGCAGCATACGTTGCATCGGGTCGTCGAAAGGTCCGGCTGCGATAGGCATCATTCCCGTTGGGTTGACAGAATGCTCGGGTCTGGAAGCACTCGAGCCGCTGGAAGCGCTTGTCTCGTCTTCTGCCTGAGCTCCCGTAACTGCAGGGAAAAGAAAGGAAACTCTCGTTAGTTTTAGAAAATGTCCTGAGTTCAGCGTATGGAACAACTCATCTCATCGACACAAGGTCAACGGTTGGAGCCTAGAACTCGACATTGGAGGCCAAGGACGTAAAGCCATGCTCTGATACGATTATGTCATGCCCCGATTTCGTCGAATCGATAGTCGTCCCCCGGGCGTGATGCCGTGCGAACCTAATTTGCGCCCGCACAAGGCATAGTCATAAGGAAATCCGAGACACGAGATTTAAGAGAGTACGCAGACAAAATGAATCATACATTAAGTAAAGGAAACTTGATTCTTTATTGATAATAAACATCTTTTACAGACTCTAGTATAAGACTCATGCCGCGCGGGCTACAACATGACTCGGTTACAAAAGAGTGTCGATGAGATAGCCGTTCCACACATTGCACACATCCCTCTATATACAACAAAGTACTCCATTGACCTGGATGGGAGGGATGCTGAGTCATTTTCCTTGGACAGTCGAGAGCCTTCAAAAGTGGAGTCACGGAGTAAGTCTTCGACGCACGGCCGAAGCTTCAAAATCACGAATGCCGTCGAGCTAGCTGGCGCATCCTTCCTGATTTGCGGGACCTACAAAGAGCGAGGATCAGTACGATCACATGTACTGGCAAATGGCTAATTAAAATCTACGCTCTGTATTTGATTCAAGAAGTTTCGTAAACATGTTAGCTAGCTATTTCAATGATCTTTCTAACCATCCTGCTCGATTTGCATGTTAACATGTTTTGAGGCAATCATATGAAATTGTATAACATCAAGCAACTATCACATTTATCCCGTGTCCCGTGCACTTGTTAAGCAGTGAAAAAGGGGTATGAAGGCCACTGACAATGTCAAGCCATCGCGGACTATAGCTGGGTTAGACGGTGACCCTTTCGCGTCGGGTAGCGAGCCCTGTGCGAAAGTTCTCGCCTAACTCGCGCCGATGAAGGGCTGGCGCTGGCTATAAACACGTTCCTTCCGGGCCGAATCGGTCCCTTGGCCTAGGTAACCATTCGAGGAAACTACACCTTGTCGACAAGTTGTCCAATGACCATTTTGCTTACTTAGTTGTATCGTTGCGATAAACGTTAATCGATTCATTCAATGCTTTGCATAGGCTAAGTGGATTTGCATAAGGAACGTGTTTTCTATTTCCAACACCAGCAGTTGATAACAAGTGTTTCATGAAGAATCGTGCCACGATTTTATTGATTCTACATTATTATGACAAGCATTCATTTTACTTCAAATATTGAGTTTTGAAGTAGAGGACGAGAGGAAGGAGGTTAGCCACTTGCCTTAGCTTTGCTTCAAGCGACCGACCGGTTGGCTGCGCTGACGTCGCCTACACGATCACCTGCAATCGCATAAGCAACTGATTAGAACACTGTATAATTCAAGGATATTCGATATGAATGCGAAGCTCGAAAATACGTCACGAAAACCCATCGAAAACATTCACGAAAACCAAAGCCAAAGCCAAATCAAGTGCGGCATGAAAACCAGAGCAACGGAAGGTCTCTCCCGACTCAGTCGCAGAGCCAATCCTCGAGGCGCAACCCGCTGAATATGGGACTTGGTTCTGAAGAAGCCATTCCATAACGTGGAATGGATCTTAATTCAACCGTTTCCGTTCGATCGACTCGGCCGATTTTGACCTATCGGTCCCGACCGAATCGATAGCAACAGTGTTCCTTTCTCGCACACCCCGTAGACGAAAACGGGACACGATGTAGGGACGGGGCACTACAAGCTTCGTGAAAGCCAATCTATCTTGGCTCGATTCATAAAGGCCAGATACTTCAAGCACATTCACCCGACTGTCGCCTCTATTAATAGCAGATCCTCTGCTTCTTGGAGACGCATCCTGATCGGCCAACATCTCGTCGAGCCTTTGATCTGACTCTAACTGGGTTCGGGCCATTCGTCCCTATTTCATGAATGATAGATAGGGGACGCCCTTCTCCCCTCTATTCTGAAAGCCCCCTCCAACATCTCTATTAGAGATCTGTGGACTAGTGCGGGGGTATGGAATCGGGAAAGGGTGCAGGCTTGGATAGGAAAGGAGGCTGCTGAAGCTTTAACCTCTTCCGGCTTGGCAGTCGGGATGGACCCTGACACTCTGAGGTGGTCCATGACCAACGAGATCTTTCTCACTAGCTTCTGCGAAACGAGCGGTTCGTGGCACAGGAGCACCATCTCTCATTATCGGGCACTTCTTCCAGTCATGCATTCCAAGAAATTCCTTTCTAATTTGGAGAGCATTTTGCAGGAAGCTCTCCACTGACGATTCCCTCACTACCATTGGCTTCAGTTTTGCATCAGCGTGTCATTGATGCTCGGTGCGCCAGGCTAAAATAGTTGAGCATATTCTTGCGTCTGGCGACCTGGCTTCGTAGGTATAGATCGCTTTCTTCCAGTGTTGCCTCTAGGACCAGGTTGTTGGGGGCTTCAACAATCTGCTAGCCACCTGGAGTGGTGCCTCGCACGGCCACCAGATCATTGCAGCCGCCATATCACGTGGGTCATTTAGAAGAACCGCAATAAATTCAGATACGAGGGTCACCAATACACCTCTAATCAACTGATCTGGGAGGTGCGAAGACAGATTCACAAGTTCAGCAGTCACTGCAAGCATGCAGGGAGGGATTCTGGATCTCCCTTACAGCTGATCTAGTTTTTTTCTAAGGTTTTTGTTGTAGAGAGGGAGTGTGCCTCCCTTCTCCTTTTTCTTTTTAGGTCTTTTTTTGTTCTTGAGCTTACTTGTAAAGGCTTCATCATTTTGCGTCTTTGATATAAATATATGATATGTGGGTTATATATATATATATATATATATATATATATATATATATATATATATAACAACCATTTAAAAAAATTACTCTCTAGATTAAAAGTAAAATACCAAAATATATATACACATATATCTACATAGACGTCTTTGGAGTGCTTCATTGTAGGTACAGGGATCATAATCTTGTTTCTCAGGGACGAAGTCTGACGACTCTCCCAAGAACACATATCTATCAGGTTGTATCACAACCCTCCCACTACGACAAGGCACTATCGATTGTGGTATAACATTTGTGACACGTTGTGCAGTTATTTGTGGTACATCCTCTTGTACCGTTGGTACTGAAGTACTTGGTGTCTCACCTCTCAGTTCTTCTAGAACAACTCTACTTGTGGGTATATGGTTCATCACATAGTCTTCCTATAAGAATCGAGCATTGGTGCTAACAATGACCTTCTGATCCTTAGGACTATAAAATAAACCTCCTTTCGTTCCTCTTGGATAGCCTACAAACAAGCGTACTTCTATACGAGATTCCAACTTATCTGCTTTCCCATTCAGCACATGTGCTGGACTACCCCAAATGCGAACATGTTTTAAACTAGGCTTGCCTCCAATCTACAACTCTGTGGGAGTAAGAGGTACTGACTTAGAAGGAACCAAATTCAAAATATAAGCTGCAGTCTCTAAGGCATATCCCCAAAACGAATATGGTAAATCTGAATAACTCATCATTGATCTAACCATCTCCATAAGAGTTCTATTCCTTCTTTCGGCTACACCATTCTGCTGGGGCGTTCCAGGTGCAGTCAATTGGAATGTAATCCCAGCCTCAGATAAATAATCCATAAACTCTCCAAAGTGGTACTCGCCACCACGATCTGATCGTAATGTCTTTATACTTTTTTATGACGTTTCTCCGTTTCAGCCTTGTACTTTTTGAATTTCTTAAAGCACTCAGACTTACGGCGCATCAAATAAATATATCCATACCTTGAATAATCGTCAATAAATGTGACAAAATATTCAAAGCCACCTCTAGCTTAGATAGTCATGGGTCCACACAAATCAGAATGAACCAATTCCAACACATCTTTGGCCCTATACCCCTTTGTCGTAAAAGGCCTTTTGGTCATTTTACCTTCCAAGCAGGATTTACAGACTGGTAGTACCTCCACTTCCAATGAACTCAAAGGTCCATCTTCAACCAATCTTTGAATCTTTCATAGGTTAATATGCCTCAATCGCAAGTGCCAAAGATATGTTTGGTTCATACAAGAAGGTTCTTTCCTCTTATTTAAGTTAGATGACATATTATTCATTTTTATAAGTTGCATTGTGGGCAAAATATGATTAATGACATACAGATTATCAACCAATACACCAGAACAGATAAAATATTTATTCTTTCTAATAACAATATTGTCATTAAAATAAACTGAATATCCATCCTTAACTAACATAGAAACAGAAACTAAATTCCTTCTAAGTGAAGGTGCATAAAGACAATATCTCAATGTCAAAGACTTATTTCTACCAAAAGATAAAGTAACATCTCCTAATGCAACGATCGCTACTATTTGTAACATCATCCATGAACAAGCATATCTCTTCATCACTGAGCCGTCTGGTTTCTTGGAACCCCTACAATGTATTGTAGACATGATTAGTGGTTCTTGTATCTACACACCAGGTGCCGGTAGATAACACCGCTAAACATGTTTCAACTACTAGTAAATGAGATATACCTTCTTTGTTCCCTTGTTTGAGAAGTAGACAATCAGTCTTCCAATGTCCTGACCCTTTGTACTTGAAACATTTGCCATTCGGCTTTTTCAACGCGACTTGAGGTCCCATGCCCTTCTTTGCTGAGTTTGCCTGTTTCTGAATGTTATTATTCTTTTTACCGCCTTTTGGCTTAGAAGTAAAAGCCTTTTCAGAAACAAAAACATGACCACTCTGTCTAAAAAGAGATTCTTGTAACTCCTCTTCCCGAAATTTTGTGATATATTTTTTATTTTTTATTTGATTAGTTTACATTTAATTTTTCTATGATCATAGGAGTTGTGACTAAGTCCACAGGTGATTTATGACCATCTTGTGGTCACATGATCTCTAGATAGGGTTTATAAGCATACTATAGCTATATTATATTTTTCTATAATTTTTAGACATTTTAAGGTATTTATTTATTAAAGATATATTTATTTTATTGACTTTCATGAATTACTATAAGGTCATTTGGGACTATTTTGAGACAAGTTATTTTTATTTAGGTTCTAGGAGGTTAGAAATATTTTCTAGAATATTTTAGATTTTTTTTGGATTTTTTAGAATTTTTAGGAATTTTTATATAATTAAAACCTATAGAAATTATATTTTATAGGCTTTGAGAATTTACGGTGAGGTCACATGATGATATTTTGTGTTAAAAATATTTTATTTAGATTCTAGACCCTTAGAAATATTTTCTAGAATTTTCTAAATTTTTTTTGGATTTTTCTGCAATTTATTTTGATTTATTTGGACTTAAAATAATTTTTAAATAATTTTCTGAATTAAATAATCAATTACCCAATAATTCACCCAGGGGGGCCCACCTGTCGGCGCCCAGGCTGAACCTCCTTACTCTCTCCTATATATATATTATTATATTCGAAACCCTAATTAAATTTCTAGCCGCCTTTTGTGGGAGAACTCATCTAGGGTTTCTGACTTCCCGAAGTGATTCCCGCCAACTCAAACGTGTTTTTCGTGCCCCTTCTTTTGTTGGATTCGTATCGAGGTAAGCTTTCTGAATTTTTAATTTATTTTTGTAGACATTATTCCGAAATTTCTGGAAAATTCGTAGAGTGTCGGTTGTCTGAAACTTGACACGTTTCGGTGTTTTCGAGATTCCGTGAGAACCAGAAATCAAAATCATGAACCGTTTGAAGTTTCGGAAAGCTAACACAGACTCTACGACATATATTTTTTCCAAAAATTAATTCGTTCATCTAGTATTTTAGTTATTCTGTTGAACTCAGAATTGATCGGTTGATCACCGTTTGGGTCACGATTAGCCATAACGGTGATATCTTTTGACCAAAGCGTGATTTTGCGGCACGGTTGATTCCAGCGCACTCGTGGCGCCAAAATCTACCAAGGTGCACTTTCAAAATCTAGAGTTCATAGCGTTTGACAAGATAGTCAACGATACGTCTCGATATGCGTGTCATGGTTTCCAAAATTGGGAAACACGACTTTCATGGGCAAACTTGCTTGTTTAGATTATATTTAGATTATTATTAGGTTAAATTAGGTTTTTAAGTGAATTATTCCATAATTAATTATTATTAGATTAGTAACCCAACTAGCCACTATTCCATGAATTTAGAACTAGAACATTAGAATTGATTTATAGTTTTCGTGCACGGTTCATGGTGCGATATGTGTTATAGGTTGACAGCTCCTAGATCGGCATCCTCTCATCCTTGACTTGTGACTACGGTTTGTGCAAGGACCACATGCAAGATACCTTGCCTCCCTCTACAGTTTAATTCCATGCTTATAGTTTTCATGTTATTATTGTATTATCATTAGATACTCTATTTGTTATAGATTTTATATGATTTATTAGCTTTCTAGTTGACTTGATTTATCTAGTTTTTACATACCGTGTTCACCAGTTTATGGTCTTGCTTGACTTGACAGTGTAGTTATACTGGACTTGACTGTGTATTGACTAAGTCATACATTGTCTCACTAGTACCTTGCTTGAGTCGTGTCATAGAACGAGTATGTGTAATTGAACTGCTAAATCCTTGTTATTATTTCCTTGGTACCAGAGAGTCCACTCGGGACGAGGGTGTTTGCCTTGATCTGTTTACATCCGTGAGTCCACACTCTGGACGAGGATGTCAATTATTTGCACCAGAGAGTCCACACTCGGGATAAGGGTGTTGACTTGACTTGCACCAGAGACTCTACTCAGGACGAGGGTATTTACATCAGAGAGTCCACACTCGGGACGAGGATGTTATACTTGCACCAGAGAGTCCACACTCGGGACGAGGGTGCCTTGCCGTAAACTAACTAGAGAGTCCACACTCGGGACGAGGGTTAGTACTAACCAGAGAGTCCATACTCGGGACGAGAATTAGTGATTAGCTCAAACCTGCGAGTCCACTCGGGGCAAAGGTTTGGTATTCCATTGATATCGTGTTCGCTTGTTTATCAAGCAGTTCAGTTACATGTAGTTGTTCTTATATTCCAGTTCATAGTCACCTGTCAGTAGCCACTTGTCGTTAGTCACTTGTTAGCAGTATGGTCGTAGTGTCTTGTCATGATTAAGTGTCGTTCCTTGTTATATCCTGTTTATATATTATCATGCATGATTAAACTGCTGGATATACATGTTTATATGTAACTTGCTATGTCCTCTGAGGACCTGATGATCTCTTCAGGTTTAGCAACTGCACGAACTTAGTTAGCAGAGCGGGATGGTAGAGGATTGCGTTGTATGATACATGTATTAGACAGTGATTTTACATTGTTATCCTTTCGTGCTTTACATTCCTTATCATGAGTTATCCTGCTTATTGATTCAGTTTAGAGACTCTTGGTATTTTTCTTGGAGTCTCATCGAACAATATGCTAATGGGCTGCAGACCATGACCCATAATTGTCATTCATGTTTTATATTCTTGTTGTGGATTAAGATATAGTGATGCCTTGCCATGATTTGGCAGTATACCATAGCCGTGACAGTATTTACGTATTCGGGTTGGGCTGGAGTCTGCTCGATACGTAGCTGGCTTGCTCACGAGCTTGCGTCCGAAAAACGGGTACGGGTCGTGACAAGTTTTTTGGTGGCCCATGTAGGTCAGAGCATATCATATCGGTTACATAACTGTACTGATACTAGCCTGCGACTATGACTAAACCCTTAGAAATCTCAATCCACTCTGCCTTGAAAATTCTCCTAGAAATTCTCTACGTCCTTGAAAACTCCATATTTGCTCTCGAATATACTTCCTTGCTTTCCGTACCATTGATTCTCGTCCCTTCCTATTTCGGGATGACGAATGATCGTGCTGTTTAGAATTCATCAAAGATTCTTAAGTTATAGTATAATATTGCTTGATTTTGAATATTTTGTTATTTGATAGATATATGGGGATATAGATGCTATATGTCTTAGATATCTAAGGATAATGACTCTAGCAACTTGGTGGAAGGTTATAAAGTTTTAGTGATATACCCTTGAGGGAGTAGCGTGACCAAAGGTGGATAGAAGTCCTTGAGGTTTCATAATTACAAATGGCTAGGAGAAGGATATAAACTATTTTGAGGAGATTAAGGTAGTAGTAGACTTTGAATTTTAAGGGATAGTTATGAATTAGAATTTCGAGGACAAAATTATTTTTAAGGTGGGTAGATTTATAACTCCTCTTCCCGAAATTTTGTGATATATTTTTTATTTGATTAGTTTACATTCAATTTTCTATGATCATAGGAGTTGTGACTAAGTCCACAAGTGATTTATGACCATCTTGTGGTCACATGATCTCTAGATAGGGTTTATAAGCATACTATAGCTATATTATATTTTCCTATAATTTTTATACATTTTAAGGTATTTATTTATTAAAGATATATTATTTTATTGACTTTTATGAATTACTATAAGGTCATTTGGGACTATTTTGAGACAAGTTATTTTTATTTAGGTTTTAGGAGGTTAGAAATATTTTTCTAGAATATTTTAGAATTTTTTTGGATTTTTTAGAATTTTTGGGAATTTTTATATAATTAAAACCTATAGAAATTATATTTTATATGCTTTGGGAATTTACTGTGAGGTCACATGATGATATTTTGTGTTAAAAATATTTTATTTAGATTCTAGACAGTTAGAAATATTTTCTAGAATTTTCTAAAATTTTTCTGGATTTTTCTGCAATTTATTTTGATTTATTTGGACTTAAAATAATTTTTAAATAATTTTCTGAATTAAATAATTAATTAACCACTAATTCACCCGGGGGGCCCACCTGTCGGCGTCCAGGCTGAACCGCCTCTCTATCTCTCTCATATATATATATTATTATATTCGAAACCCTAATTAAATTTCTAGCCGCCTTTTGTGGGAAAATTCATCTAGGGTTTCCGACTTTCCGAAGTGATTCCCGCCAACTCAGACGTGCTTTTCGTGCCCCATTTTTTTTTGGATTCATATCGAGGTAAGCTTTCTGACTATGTAATTTAATTTTGTAGATATTATTCCTAAATTTCTGGAAAATTCGTAGAGTGTCGGTTATCCGAAACTTGACACGTTTCGGTGTTTTCGAGATTCCGGAAGAACCAGAAATCAAAATCATGAACCGTTTGAAGTTTCGGAAAGCTAACACAGAGCTATATGACATATATTTTTTACAGAAATTAATTCGTTCATCTATTATTTTAGTTATTCTGTTGAACTCAAAATTGACCGGTTGATTGTCGTTTGGGTCACGATTAGCCATAACGGCGATATCTTTTGACCAAAGCGTGATTTTGTGGCACGGTTGATTCTAGCACACTCGTGGCGCTGAAATCTACTAAGGTACACTTTTAAAATCTATAGTTCATAGCATTTGACTAGATAGTCAACGGCACATCTCGATTTGCGTTCCAAGGTTTCCAAAATTGGAAAATACGACTTTGATGGCCAAACTTGCATGTTTAGATTATATTCAGATTATTATTAGGTTAAATTAGGTTTTTAAGTGAATTATTCTATAATTAATTATTATTAGATTAGTAACCCAACTAGCCACTATTCCATGAATTTAGAACTAGAACATTAGAATTGATTTATAGTTTTCGTGCACGGTTCATGGTGCGATATGTGTTATAGGTTGACAGCTCCTAGATCAGCATCCTCTCATCTTCGACTTGTGACTATGGTTTGTGCAAGGACCACATGCAAGATACCTTGCCTCCCTCTACAGTTTAATTCCATGTTTATAGTTTTTATGTTATTATTGTATTATCATTAGATACTCTATTTGTTATAGATTTTATATGATTTATTAGCTTTCTAGTTGACTTGATTTATCTAGTTTCTACATACCGTGTTCACCAGTTTATGGTCGTGCTTGACTTGACAGTGTAGTTATACTGGACTTGACTGTGTCTTGACTAAGTCGTACCTTGTCTCACCAGTACCTTGCTTGAGTCATCTCATAGAACGAGTACGTGTAATTGAACTGCTAAATCCTTGTTATTGTTTCCTTAGCACCAGAGAGTCCACTCGGGACGAGGGTGTTTGCCTTGATCTATTTATATCTGTGAGTCCACACTCGGAACGAGAATGTAAATTATTTGCACTAGAGAGTCCACACTCGGGACGAGGGTGTTGACTTGACTTGTACCAGAGAGTCTACTCGGGATGAGGGTGTTTACATCAGAGAGTCCACACTCGGGACGATGATGTTATACTTGCACCAGAGAGTCCACAATCGGGATGAGGGTGCCTTGTCGTGAACTAACTAGAGAGTCCACACTCGGGACGAGGGTTAGTACTAACCAGAGAGTCGACACTCGGGACGAGGGTTAGTGATTAGTTCAAACCTACGAGTCCACTCGGGATAAGGATTTGGTATTCCATTAATATCATGTTCGCTTGTTCATCCAACAGTTCAGTTACGTGTAGTTGTTCTTGTATTCCAGTTCATAGTCACCTGTCAGTAGCCACTTGCCGTTAGTCACTTGTTAGCAGTATGGTCGTAGTCTCTTGCCATGATTAAGTGTCGTTCCTTATTATATCCTGTTTGTATATTATCATGCATGATTAAACTGCTAAATAGGCATATATATTTATATGTATGTTGCTATGTCCTCTGAGGACCTGATGATCTCTTCAGGTTTAACGACTGTACGGAGTTAGTTAGCAGAGCAGGATAGTAGAGGATTGCGATGTATAATACAGGTATTAGTCAGTAATTTTATAATGTTATCCTTTCGTGCTTTACATTCCTTATCATGAGTTATCCTGCTTATTGATTCAGTTTAGAGACTCTTATTATTTTCCTTGGAGTCTGATCGAACAATATGCTAATGGGCTACAGACCATGACCCATAATTGTTCATTCATGTTTTATATTCTTATTGTGGATTGAGATATAGTGATGTCTTGCCATGATTTGGCAGTATACCATAGTCGTGACAGCGTTTACGTATTCGGGTTGGGCTGGAGTCCGCTCGATACGTAGCTGGCTTGCTCACGAGCTCGCGTCCGAAAAGCGGGTACGGGTCGTGACAATTCTGCATCCTGTAGCTCTTTTGCAAGTTCTGCCAAACTATACAACCTTTTGTTCATGTTGTAATTAAGGCAGAAATTGTCAAAACTTTTATGCAGAGTCCCGAGAATAATATCGACCTGGAATTCCCCATCGATTTCAGCTCCAAGGATCTTCATCTCATTCAGATGACCCATCATCTTGAGAATATGATCCCTTACTGGTGTACCCTCAGCCATTTTTGTATTCATCAAACACTTCATAGCAAACTGCCTAGCTGCTCTACTCTGATGTCCGAAGAGTTCCTTGAGGTTGTACATCATGTCATAAGCCGTGGCCATGGCCTGATGCTGATGTTGCAGTACATTTGACATAGATGCCAGAATGTAACACCGTGCCATCTCATCTGCCTTTTTCCACTTCTTATAAGCCTCTTTGACCTCTTTATCAGAGTTAGCATCAGGCTTAGGTGGGCATTCCTCAACAATTACATATTTATACTCCTCAGCAGTCAAGACAATGTCTAGATTACGTTTTCAGTCAATATAATTAGGTCCAGTAAGTTGGTTTTCTTTAAGAATCACCAGAAGTGGACTAAACGAACCCAGTTTTGAAATCCTGAGAATTACATAAATAAAAATTATGTAGGACAAAAACTTTTTGAATTAATTAAAGAGAAATTTACCAACACCTTGAACATCATGAATTTAGCATGCCACTATAGTGCGGACGTATACAAATTCAACTTTGTTCAAGTAGGTACTACTTATTAATTTTACTATCATGTCAACATAACTTTATGACAAATAAAATTAATATGTTGGTCTTGCTCTGATCATACAAATAATAGCAGTGACTCCGATGGAGAGAATACCATTATTTGTATATAAGTGTATACCATTAAATAATACTAAGTCCAGTTCCTTCAGATGGAGAAGTGAACACATACTAGGTAACTTTTTACAATTATCCCTAAGGAAGGTTGTACTGGTGATCCATAATTATACTCATCCGATATGGAGGAAGGCACTAAAGCCAACGCGCAAGTATAATTACATCACCTACAAACCAGTAATGGAGACCATAGGATTTATACTAAACAAATATCCTCTCTCACTTAGTTACTTAACAATGAGGGTTTTTCTACTAGTTGATATTATGTCCATGTTGTCTATTATTAATGTAGGCTTAGGTTTTGGCTGTCGATTCTTTCATCGAAAATCATTTGTCTGCCTCTGGACTGCTTAAAACCAGCATCTCGTCCGGCGTCAAAAACAGCCACCACCACCATCACGATTGATCAAAAATAATTAAAATTACATCAATCCTATACATCCGAAGGAGTTCACACATAATCTAGATTAAAAATTAAAATAATAAGCACGATCAACTCTCATGATTTTAATTACATCTACAGCAACAACAACATCCACGACATGTCCGTGGTTTAAACAACACACTAAAAAATATACATTGGACCATAATAGTTGGATCTAAGATGTCTACAAAATCGAGTTAGAACAGATCTACATCTACCGACTATTATACAGCACAGGTTTTATTAGACAACATGGATGTGTCAATCAATACGCAGATCCAAAGTGGCTCTGATACCAATTGATGAAACTGGGGATTCCCAAGACCCTTACTGCGGTCTGCATATTGATCGATCGAAAGTTAAACTGATTTAATACGTGTTCTAACCCTTCATAGGCAAAAACTAGGGTTCACGAATTATATCTGCGGTGGGAAAAAGACAAGTAGTTCCCGGCAATCTCGAGCGGGCGACTCCAAGATCTTCTGTACGTATTCCTTCCTCGAGTTGGACGTCGTGTGGGCGACGATCTTCCAAATTTTTTTTCTCCTTGGCAGCCCTCTCTTTCTCTCCTTACGTGAATCACGAATTTAGAGAAAGCTTCAGATTTCTGATCAGTCATTTGGCGGCCAGAGAATAGAGGAGATATATAGGCTACGTCAGGGACCATGAGAAAAAATTAGGATTAGGCCTCCTAACGGATCTGGATATCCCGTCTTCAGCCCGAACACACAATCCAGGCCCATTAATAATAGCTCGGTCCACTAATGAGCTATTATTGCACTACCTCCCTAATACCAAATTATGTTTGTGGGCTCCTTTTATTATATGCTCGTTTGGCTCCCCATGTTAAGATATCGAATGTACGTCGATCAAATTAAGTTACTGACAACTATATTGATTCGATATCTTTTATCCTTAAGTAGTACCGCTCAACTTTATTTGTCATGTCGGATATAATCTACCTGCAGAGTTTACATGACAATCCTTATAAGATCCTTAAGGGGACATCATCAACCCGATGTATTAGGACATGGATTCTATTTATAATCAACAACCCATCATACATACAATGTTATTACCCAATTCATAGAGGTTGTTGACCCATAATGAATCTCACTCTTTCATGAGTCAAAGAAATGCACACTGCATATACATGTCTGTTATTATATCCAGATTAAGAGCACAAGCATCCATAATAACAGATGTATTTGTTCACTTATGTAGTCAGTACAAAGAGAACAACCTCAAGTGGTCCTGTTCAATACACACAAAGTGTACTAGTGTAAACCTATAGTCAAGATAGACTAATACCAGATTACACTATAACCTTTTCAATAGATTGTCCAAGTCCATCTAGGTTTTGAACTATTTATATGCTCTATAGGAAACTGATAATAAGATCTTCTGTGTGACACCACACACCATATTATCTACAATATAGAATATCAGACATTTGCATTAATACTTGCAACAAATACAATATGCAAACATTTGCCCATATGATTCTCATTCAAAATTTAAGGAAATACGGTTACTACAAAAGTGATGCTTTTAGTATATAACCCTAACACTATGTGCATGTTGAAAATGTATCTTATTCAGTACAGGATCTTAATATCGGCTTGAAGGTCAGTAAAAATTGTGAAAGTATTATATGTCTTCATGATTAGCTCCTCTTTTCTACAGACAGCAACATTACTTAGTTATCACTTTCTTTGGCTTTAAATCTTGAACTTGGCATTACCTATTGGATTTAAATTGTTAAGATTTGGAGTGGCTTTGATGACGATGATAATGGAAATGAGAAATAGATTTGAACTTGCTTAATTTTCTTCACTCTTTCATATGGAAGAGTATCACTTGCCTTTGAGTATCACGTTGCTTTTTATGGGCTATGATGAGTTTGTTATCACTTTGGCCTAAATTTTGTTTTAATGTCACTTTGGTTTTGAGTATCAATGGGGAAATTTGTGACTATGCTGCCCTATGTATGCTACCTTTAACTTCTGTTTAAGTATCACTATGGCTTTGAGTATCAGTGAGTTTATCACTTGGAATTGATTTTTTTCCAAAGCTATGGGTGAATGGAATGTTGCAACATTTCTACGATGACATATGAACCATGTGCACAAATTTTTGAGCCCATTTTTTCATATGTTAATATTTTTATTACATTAATAAGCCTTATCACATGGAAATTAATACTTGTTCTTGTTTTTTGAGTACACGTGCTTCATATATATTTTTGTTCCTGCCTTTATATGGTTTGCTTCAATTTGCTACTTTTGTTTTGGTGATGTGATGAAAAATATGTGCAATATGGAGATACTACTGTTGTTGCATGGTTGTATCTTGATGTCCCAAAACACAAGTGATATGAAAGAGGAAGGTTTCAGTGAAGGCCGGGATATTCTGATGGAATATCACTTTATTCATTCAGTCTTTCCTTTTTTATTTGATGGAATCTCTCTTTATGCATTCGGATGGAATTTCTGAGTGAATATACATCCTGTAATGGCGAGGCATATTTCTGAATTTGAGCCTCTTATCAGTCTTCTTTCTTTTGGCTTTGTGCTTTGGTGTATTGGGTAAGTGTCTTGCATTTGTAGGCACTAATCTTAATACGATAACGGTTTTCTGATGTGTATGGGTTCATTTTGTGGGATCACTGGAAATGTGTATTTGCAGCCAATTATTGTTGCTAATTTATCTTTTACCCTTCAATTTATTTGTTTAATTTGATGTTTCAGGGATCTTTTTTATCGAATTGATGAGAAAATACCCTAGCTATCAGTGTGAGGCCTGCGGAGAAGTCCGCAAACAATCTCCAATATCAATCAGTAAGAGACGGTAGCTCTAAATTCGCCCGTGGGATCGTCGTCAAGAAGTGTAGACATCTGACTTTTTTTTGTATTTAAAATTTGAGTAGTTTGTGAGTTCTTAAATAAAAGAGTTCCACAATGTAGTACAAGCGGGTTGCCACATGAGACATGGTGTTTGATGCCTCCTGTTGATGTTTGCAGTTGTGTTTCGAGTCGACCTGTGTTTGAACTTTATATATGTACATTTGGAGTAGGATATATATATATGTGTGTGTGTGTGTGTGTGTGTGTGTGTGTGAATAACAAGAACAGAACGTTCGAAGGCATTATGTATATATAACATAGTCATAACACTTTAGGACAGAAATGTTATATATAATGATACTATTAATGTCGTTTTCAAATTTAGTATTATATATAATTGACTTAATTATCTCATTTTTAATAAAAAAAATGTCACCTAAGTGCAAGTCATATATAACGGTTTTTCTAAACTTTTATAACACCCGTGTTCATGACGGTTGCTTGCTTTAAAAAAATCGCCATAAATTGTCATATATGACGGTTTTTACCGGTCATAACAAGGTATTTTTCTTGTAGTGTATCCATACTAACTCATTTATGTATCTATGTTGTACCCTATATGTAATATCAATTTAATATTAATTTAACTTATGCAAAAATTAGAATGTAATCCATACACGAATATACATACTCTTTGACAAGAAAATTAATGTGAAAGAATGTAATCCATATACTATTTCACACATTTATGTACATCAAGATTGTAGTATCTAAAAATAAAACATCATAGAAAACGAAAATTCATATAAACCATACTCTACTTCACATATTACACGAGGTGTTTGTGTCAGTGTCTGTGTGTCTATTTTAGTGTCAGTGTCTGTGTGTATATGTAAGTGTCCGTGTATTTGTGTCAGCATGAGGGAGGTTGGGGTTACCTGACTGAGTGGGTCGAGGGGGTCGAGGGGGGCCTAGGGGGTCGTCGGGACCGAGGGGCACCGGGGCAGGGGCCGAGGGAGGTCGTCGGAGTCAAGAGGGGTGCCAGGGCAAGGGCTCGCCGGGGGAAATGAGTCGCCAGAGTCGAGAGGGGCAATGGGGATATGAGGAGGTTGGAGGAAAAGTGGGCAAAAAATAAAAATTTGTAAGAGAAACGAAAATTCGAACAAACCAGCGGAACCTTATATGAAGTAATTCAGCGATATAAACAATAGATGTCGCTAAACATCGCTATTTTATAATATACTATGACATATAAGTTTCAGAGTCACTAAATGTCGCTATTTTATAATATACTACGATATGTAAGTTTCGGAGTCACTAAACGTGGTTATTTTATAATATACTACGACATATAAGTTTTGGAGTCACTAAATGTCGTTGTCTTTAAAAATATAGCGATGTTCGCCAACGACTTCGCGACGTCAAATTTCATAATAATAAAGGTAGTTGCTAAATGTCGCTTAAAGTTGCTGATAGTAACGTACTGCGACGTCTTTTGGAGACATCGCTAGTTATCAAAATATTAGCGACGTCTTATTCCGGAGTCTTTAAATTCGTCGCAGATTTCACTTATTTTGGTAGTGTTACTTAGTTATTAGGTTATATATATATATATATATATATATATATATATATATATATATATATATATATATATATATATATATATAATATAACCAAATCTAAATCTATATATCCATCATATATATACATGGGTGAATTTAGATGCACTACATGCTTATTTGGGTTTGGGTTTGGTTCGGGTGAAATTTGGGTAAGTTTGGTGCAACCGAATCACCTAAAAAGTCCAAAAATATCTAATAATATTTATTTAAGCCATTTATATGGTTTAAGCCACAACTTCACTTGTTTCTATACATGGAACATAGATATAGCTATGCCATCCCTACCATGGCTAATATGCTAGTCAAGGCTATGACTGCACTAGCCATGCCATATTTCATAGGAGGTATGCATAAAAAAATCTTAATCATGGCCAAGGCTATATATATAAGCAATAAATATTATTTTAAATTATATGAAAAAATCCAAAAAATATTATTGAAGACAAATAAATAAAAAGTATTTTAAAAATTATGGGGGTGTACAATGTTGTACGACTTTCAGATATAGTTGAGAGAGATGAGAGAGGGTCGTGATGCTGCACCTCTGGCGACTCTTGCTCATGTCACTGCTCCGACTCCTGCTACTATTCCTGCTCCTACGGTTCATGCTTCTACTCCATCTCCTGCTCCTGCTCTAGCTGTTATCATTCTTGAGGATATACAGCAGATCTTGGCTTCAATTGTGATGCAGTTATTTCAGAGCCGACAACCGCCGCCACCACCCCACCTACGAGTTGATGCATTTGAGAGTTTTTTTTAGATATTTGTACTACTGTTTATTTGGGATATTACTATTATGACTTTGTACTATTACGAATGTTGGTTTGTTGAACTCTTATACTATTATGGATTTGTGTTGGATTTCTTGCTCATTATATATATTTGGATATGTTTTTGATTATACGAATTTGTGTTGGATACGATGATGTGCGTGTTTATATATATATATATATATATATATATATATATGTGTGTGTGTGTGTGTGTGTGTGTGTGTGTGTGTGTGTGTGTGTTATATACAGGTTTGTGTGTAGCAAGAAATATTTGATTATAGAAAAAAAATATCAAGGGTAGCAACGGACTAGCGACAGAACAACAACGGAACAACGACGAAAACCTGAGAGATTTCACCTTGCTACAGATTAGCGATGACTTAGCGACGATCTAGCGACAAAAATCTGGAATATTTTTGTCGCTAAGTTTCTGTCTGATACACAAATTGTATCAGAAACTGTCGCACTTTCAACGCTAAGTTAGTTATCGACTTAGCGACAAAATTATCCATCGCTAGTCAGTAGCTGAATTTGCGTTGCTCGACGATGAAAAATAAACGACGACATTAGCTGTAGCGACAAAAATTTATGGTCGTTGTTCCGTCGCTATCACTGTTTAGCGACTAAAAATGGTTATATAGCGACGGAAATTTCTATCATTGTTTTGTTGTATTTTTGTAGTGCTTTTCTGTTTAATCAATACAAAAAATTTGCTTACTAGTTAAATCTCCTGTAAATCCTAATTGGCTTAGTTGAACCTAATTCTCCGTTCTACGCCACATATTCTCCACAACTTTCTTTACCAAAATAGGTGAGGGACCAAGCATCCCTAGAAGCATATATGCCAGCTTAACAAGCACAAAATTAAAAAAGTCTTAATTGTTTTGATACTTAACCTGAGACACACTTAAAGTTATATAAAAAGATTGATTAGTGTCAGAAGTAGGGATAAAGTTGGAAACCATGCGTGTGGTCAGGGATGTGGAGTCTATATATATATATACTCCACATCCTTGACCATTTCACTCTGAGCCTAGTTTACAAGATGACCGATGCCATGAGCGCCAAGGAAGAAGCCGGGACTGATCGTCCAACCACAGCAGTACCTACTGTTCGCAGTACGGTTCATATAACCGAAGCAAGTAAAAGCACCAACACGAGTGTGGTACCATCGAGGGAGTCTTCCTACATCGTCGACGTCGAAGTCGTAACCAAACCGAAGATACAGAGAGTTCCCGAACACCTCCTAGTGAACAAGATGAGAAGGCAACACTTCGAACCTGAAGTCAGGGAACACTTCGAACCTGAAGCCATCGCGATCGGGCCGTTCCACTCCGCCAAGGAACACCTCAAAACGACCGACGAGCTCAAGAAGGAAGCAGCTAAATATGTCGTCGAGCACTCCACCTACACGCTTGACATGTTCAAAGGAAAGGTACGCGATCTCGCTACCGAAGCAAGAGAATACTACGTAGACATGCCCCGCATGAGCGACGAGGAGTTTGCGGACATGTTGTTCTACGACGGCTGTTTCCTGGTTCAGTTTGTCGACCTGTTCCTCGAGAACAGACTGCATAAGATGAAATGGTACAGCCGCTTGCACCGATCCATCGTGAGGGACATGTTCTTGCTCGAGAATCAGCTCCCGCTCTTCGTGCTCGAGGCGTTGATAAATTTTAAGCCTGACGTCGACCTTGAAGAATTCATCGATAGGATCATCGGATACCCCCCAACCCGAATGTACTCGTGGAGGAAATACCTTAGAGGCAACGTAAAGGAGGCGGATGACAAATCATTCCACCTCCTCGACTTACTCCGTTCGAGGCTTCTAGGCCCGGAGGAGAAGGAGAAGGGGAAGGCGATAGCGAAACGCGAAAAGGTGAGCATGGTTCCGTCCGCGGCAAACCTCAAAGAAGTAGGCATCATCTTTGGAATCAGCAAGACAAGGCAGCTGAGGGACATCCAGTTCCAGAGCAGGCTCGTCCGCAGCTTGATTTCGGTCCCTCATCTCGTCATCGACCAATACACGAGCTCGAGATTCCTGAACTTGATCGCTTTGGAGATGTGCGCGCACAGCCTGCCGGACAACGGGATCACTTCCTACGTCTGGTTGATGTACCGGTTCATCGACCACTCCGACGATGTCAAAGAACTGAGGTCGAGAGGGGTGCTGCTCAACGCGTTCGGGAGCGACCAAGAGGTCGCGAACCTCTTCAACGAGCTCGGGAGGGACATCTCGCCCCACGACCTGGACTACTACAACCTCGCACTGGGGATCACCCAGCACTGCAATAACAAATGCAGGGTGTTCATGGGCAATATGTTGCATACTCATTTCAGCACCCCTTGGACTGCCGTCGCCTTCTTAGCGGGTGTTCTCCTTACCATTCTTTCCGTGATACAGACCATCTTCACTGTTTGGCCTCGGAACTAATTCAAAATCCTCTATGGTTGTTCTTGGTTTGCTGCTTGACGCTTGAATGAGTGACTTCTCTAATAATTGGCCTCAATTTCCAAAAATAAGAAAAAATAAAACTGGCTTCAGTTCGTGTGTTTTTATATTTTACAAGTTGTAACTAATTTGTTCCTAAATAATTATGAGTTTTATTTAAACGGTATCAGTGTCAAATTTAGGATCAACCATCACAATCTGATTCTTTAGTTTCCTCTAACCTGATTCAAGAAAATTAAACATGCGGATGGAGTAAGCATCAAATTCTTCATATTCCTCAACAATGAGCTTATCTTAGAGCCCGAAAATGTTGACTTTGATGGAAATCAGCTTCAGAAATGAGAAAGAACAGCACAACAATGAGAAAGAACAGCACACGTTTTTGTGGGAAATGAAAATGGACTTGGTATTTTTATTGAATCAAAGTGGTAGCTTTATAGCTAAACATCTAACTGAACAGATAATAAGAAATCAGAGTTTGTTCAAACAACTTATAAACCTATCAACAATCTAAACCAACCAACTAACAGTTAAAACAAAATAACATAGCAAGATTATCTCCAACAAGATTATCTCCAACAATCACTCCCTTAATCTCGTTGCATCAATGCTTCACTTTCTGCACCCGGATCTTCTCGTGCATCTCAAGAAACTTTAGTCTTCCAAGTGATTTCGTCAAGATATCGGCGAGCTGATCATTAGTGTTTACATATGCTAATTCAATCTCCCCTCTCTCCACACATCCACGAATGAAATGATACCTCGTGTCAATGTGTTTACTCCAGTCATGATAGACGGGATTTTTGCAGAGAGCGATCGCCGACTTATTATCTACCTTAAGTAGTACTTTGCACTTCGTCTTCTTCTTCAGATCGTTTAGCAACTGACTGAGCCATATCCCTTGACCAGCAGCAGTTGACGCAGCGATGTACTCTACCTCGCAGGATGATAATGCCACGATCTTCTGTTTCTGTGACACCCAGCTAATGATATCTCCAAGGAAGTAAGCAACTCCGGATGTGCTCTTGCGATCATCTATGTCACCAGCTAAGTCGCTGTCACTATAGCCGACCAAACTTGGTTCTTCCTGATATTTTCTCACATAAAAACACCCAAAATCAAGTGTACCCCGAACGTACCTGAGAATTTGCTTTACTGCCGCCATGTGCTGCGTAGTTGGTTCTTCCATGAATATGCTTGCTATCCCGACCGCATAAGCTATGTCTGGACATGTATTCACGAGGTATCTCAGACAACCAATGATGCTTCTGTAATATGTTGTGTCGACAGGAGGATTTTGGCTCACCTTGCTCAGTTTCAGTCTCGGCTCCATTGGAGTTTGACTTGGATTGCAGTCCGACATTCCACTCTTCTCAAGTATCTTGGCAGCATACGTAGATTGACACAATACAATTCCTTGGGGTGTTTGAGATACCTCAATCCCCAAGTAGTAAGACAGCAGCCCGAGATCACACATGTTAAACACTTGTTTCATCTGTGCTTTGAACCTTGCAATCTCCGTGTTGCTTGACCCTGTGATAATCAGATCATCAACGTACACACCGACCAACAAGCTTGAGTCCTCCTCGTGTCTTTTGTATACGGCATGCTCCAAAGGGCACCTCTCGAAGCCAAGTGATGTCAGGCTTTTATCGAGTTTGGAATTCCATGCACGCGGAGCTTGACGAAGGCCATAAAGTGCTTTATTTAGCTTTAGCACTTTGTGTTCATTGCCCTGTTCAACATAGCCAGGAGGTTGAGACACGTATACCTCTTCACAGAGTTCGCCATTGAGGAACGCCGATTTGACGTCCATATAACTACACCAAATACGGTCTTTTACGGCCCGCAATTTGTGCCGTAAAACTAAATTTATGGCTCACAAGGTCATGCCGTAAAAGCTCCAGCCGTAAAAAGGTACGAGTATTTACGGCGTACAAAAATAGGCCGTAACGTAGGTAAATGCACGCCGTAAATGAAGTTGATGTGAAACTTTGGATTTATTTATGGCCCATAATGCAGGCTGTAAATATAATATTTTACTACTCGAAGTGATAGCCGTTAAAGTATTCAATTTCTTCAATTTATGGCACACATAGCAAGTCGTGAATACTTAAAACGTAAACATACAATCTCACTTTAATGGCCCTACAATGCAAGTCGTAAATACTATGTGTTTATGACTCAAAATGAGGGCTATTAAAGGGTAAATGAATTAAATTTTGTGGCTCGCAACGTGTGCCGTGATAAGGCTTTTTTTTAATGAATTAATATCCACATTTGAATAGCTAAATCAACCAAAATCAAATATAACAATAATATAGTTCTCACAGTATTTCCAATAGAAATCAAACTAATTGCACATCCATTGAGACTTTTTACTTCCAATAAGTTGGACTAAATCCATAAACATTAATAAGATGAAACAAGATGCTAGAATATTAACACAGCAAAATTGTTTAAACTAGATTTCCAATACCAAGTCATTTTCTTACTACAAGACTCGATACAAAAGTCTTTAAGCTCAAATAAATAATTAGTTTCTTACTACAAAAGCAAAAGTCACTGTCTTGCTACAAAAGTAAAATCACTCTCACTATAGCTGGACACTTCAAGACCTTCAAAGATTTAAATTCTTTAAGCTCATAATAACTCATTTTCTAGAAGCATGCATCCGCTCTTCTTTAGGATTTACCTGAATAAAAATAAAAACAATATTAACACAATAAAGATTGGGAAACGTTATAATATCCAACAAAGAACCTGCCGACTTGATTAAACAAAACAAAAATCATTACAACTATAAAAAAATTAGCATCAGAGCAAAGAAATATGACATTCAAGCAACAGAGGTTCTCGATCAGGAAATTAGCAGCAATAATAAAGGGTACAACATGAGGTTCTCGATCTGGATATTGTTAAATAAAGAGTACTACTACAAAACATAAAGAAAATCTAGGGGAAACCATCAAACATTGTGAGTTCACTTCAACTTATGCAAAACTGCGATGAGCACAAAATAATGTTAAAAAATAGAAGTTCTTATCATGGCCGGTAATGGGGTGCAGTAACATGACTCATGCAAACTTTAAGTATTCATCATTCTCCTTCATTGGATGCAAAATATTGTATTACTATCTATACCTCCCAAAAGAGGAGAAAATAGGCATTCATCTGATAGAGGAACTCCAAAAAAAAGTATATCTAACAAGCCATTCAAAAAAAATATTTAGATAGAAATTACCTTTTCCAAAAAAAGTATTAAGAAAAAAAAATTTAGATAGAAATTACCTTCATTGGATGCAAAATATTGAATTACTGTCCTTTTCACAACAACAAAAAAAGTATATCTAACCAGTGAATTATTGTATTATTGTCCTTTACACTGAGTTATTGCATTTAACTACAATACAAGGGAACATCCCAAGAGAGAAGGGAGGGCTTCTTGATCTTTAGTCTTCAACATCCAAGCATGATTAATAATCCCGATATGTTCTCTTGTCATGCTCTATATTTTCCCCATACATCGTAGAAGGGACATCTGGGTCATCCCGGACTGGCCTATTACGGTAGGAAGCATGGAAGATGTTATAGATTGTCGCTTGATGCTCAGGTTTACATGTGAATTTTTCGTTTCCCAAAGGAATGTTACGATCTATGTAGTATAAGAGACGACGTCTCCAGGACAGGCCAGAGCACGGTGTGATCTTTGTAGAAAATTAAATGTACATATTATACTACATGAATTTAGCAGGTCTTTGCCTCGACCAATGTTAGATTACATCTCCTACCAATTTTATCTAATGAAAACATCCTCTGTTTTTCAACAAAAATTGTTTATCATGCTGTATAGGGTTGTTCAGGTAGTAAGAAGTCCAAGAAAGTGTACAAAAGTGCAAGAAGTCCAAGAGAAGTGATAAGCATTGGGAAGTAAAAGAAGTCAATTAAAAAAATAAAAAATTCAACCACATCTTTCCTCTTATAACATCTGAAATGAGAAAAATAAAGGAGACCACTACTAATGTGTGGAGACTGAGTCCTAAACTTGTCAGTTATTTCTTGTCTTTCCTATTACACGTGTTTGACAAAGAAAGGATTAACAAAGAAGTATGCCTTTGTTCCCACCTTTTGTCCACTTCCTTCTATCAAAACACCCCTTATATTTGGTTTGCTAATTAACAAGAGCTCACTATTGCTACCTACACTGAGTCATTGCTTCTTTAAGTATAAAACTAAGAGAAATATCAATCCATAGTATGGGCATATAGGAATTAAGAGAAATATCAAACAGTGTACACTGCTACGATACCTCTATTGTAATACAACATTTTTAACTATAAGCATATAGGAATTAAGCTCCAACTAGACAATGCTCATCTAACCCCCATTTGGCATCTTTACAGGGCTAGTAAATCCTAAGTCCAACAACCCCAGCTGGCTAAGGTTCCAACTTGCTTCAAATAAAAATCAGTGTGGCTAGACACATCAGATTTTTTATATTTGCAGTTAGGAAATTTCACAAGGAATTGAGTGAAATATTAATCCATAGTATGGGCATGGCCACAAATTATGAGTGCTTTAAGAATATATAAAATCTTGAGACTGTATCAGTGTATTATCTATACATGTGGACAATATCAGTGTAGTATCTATACATGTCCAAAAAAACGACAGTATCAGTGTAGTATCTATACATGTGGACAAATATCTATACAAAAACAAGCATGTTTCCAGTAGTAGTACCAGGTTTAAGTTTGAAATGAGCATTGAAGTTTTCTGCACATAAAAATATCTATACATATGGACAAATTGAAGTAACATTTTCCATGTTTTAAGACAGATATATAGAATTCCATAGGTGTGGGGGATTTCCTGTGAGGCAGCATCAGTTATAAGGAGGGGAGGGGGATTTCCTGTGAGGCAGCTCTAAAATTCAAATTCCTGCAGCATACCACAGTGAGGCAGCAGTTGTAAAGAGGGGAGGGGGATTTCTTGTGAGGCCGTTGCAAGGTTGGATCATTAGGACAACAGTTGTAAGAAGGGGAGGGGGATTTCCTGTGAGGCAGCAGATGCATTCCTGCAGCATACCACAGCAGCACCCTCCCTTACAGGGGGCAGCATTATGGAATCCTTGGTCATGGCGTTCTAAAATGCAAATCCCGTCTTCACTGCCTAGCCATGATAAATGATGACTGGTCACAAGTGCAAAAAGATCTTATTAACGACCTTTTAAATAGGAGGCTGGATGGTTCTACTTGTGTCAATCATGCTGGAAAATACAAAGGCTAGCTACTAGTGGAACTGAAGATCAACATGTAATCTCTAAGAATCATGATGGCATTATTGCCCCATTATCCTACTCTTACAACTGCTATTGTTTCTCAAGATGTTGACATCATCCAACCTTGTAGCCAAAGTATTTCTAATCTAAATGTACCTTTCTATTCATCTAATGATTCACTAGACCACTCTATAGTTAAAATCACTCTCCAACAATCTACACCCAATCACACTTCCTTTCCTGATACTCTGGAACATAACATCAACTCTGCATCTCAGTATCAGTGTACCAACACCATGCATACCTATATCCTCAAATCCAGACATTCCCTCGATGATGCATCTCAGTATCAGTATACCAACACCATACCTATATCCTCAACTCGAGATATTCCCTCTATGATTCCCCAACAGACATACCTATATCCTCAACTCTAGACATTCCCTCATATATCCTGAGCTTAGTATAGGAATCCGATAAAAGAAATCACATGATAATGGACATGATACCCCCCCCCCCAATCCATGTTTTTATTTTAAGCATTTATCAAGATGACACTGCCATAAAAATTCAATTGCTAAATTGAGAAAAATAATACAGTTTGCAGGAATATGACACAGTTTGAAAATGATACAGTTTGCAGGAATATGACACAGTAACAGATCATACCAAACCCAAACTAAATATTAGTAGTGGGATTTCACAAACACGAATATGACACTGTTTGCACGTAGCAGCACAAATTTTTAGAAAATGAAGCATGTGTACTACTATTTCATGATCCTCAACTTCTTCTTCATCATCATTATTCTTCTTCTTTTTTGCTTAACCCACGAATCCAAACGTCAGACCTTGATATTGCATCGGGACCGATTGTGTCAAAATGCAAGTCGGGTCAAGATATAGTTAATGAAATCAAGCAAAACAAGAAGATAAATAAAATTTAATATAACAAAAAGTTTAATTGATTATTATCTAGGATTAGCAAGAATGTTGAGTCCGAACTCATTCAAAAGTGGGCTACAATTGGTGATTTCCTACCATGGCGGTATATTGCCAATCTATCGTCCAGACTGGTAGTGACTCAAACCAGCTTATGGGCTTGGAAAACTTGAGGATATAAAATAAAAATTATTGCTTGAAGTTATGCTAAAATTTATCTTTCACAAATTTATAAAACCATGCTACTGGCTATATGGCATGTATGTTACATGCAAATGTCAGGTTACCCCATGCCAGGATCTGTGCAGAAAAGAATTATTAAACTGCTCGTTGGTAATATACCAATAAAACTATGCATCAATGCCTAGACCTGAATATGCACGTAGACTTATAATATGCTTGTCTAGCACTGGACTACTATCTCGTAATATACCAACAAAACTATGCATCAATGCCTGGACCTCGATATGCAGGAAGACTCATAATATTATTGTCTAGCACTAGACTGCATATCTTAAAATGATAGAGGATGTAGAATTTAGAACCTTTTAGGCCAAGAACCTCATGAACTGTAGAACAAAAATGTATATGTGTAGTAAAAGCAAGAGAACTAACAACACAATTAAATACTCGAAAACCTATGACCCATAGTAATAGTATGAACTGTTGTTAGGATATACATAGTAAAACCCATTAATACAAAGAACAATAGTAAAAAACCTTTAATACAAAGAACGACCCATGAAAACAGTCAATCAAAATCAAAGAAAACATGAAAAACCTTTAATACAAAAAGAAATTGGAAAAATCACAATCGAAACTTAGACATCATGGTTTCTTACTTCACAAAAAAGCAATCAAATGAGTCACAGGGTCACAAGATTTCTTACTCAGAAGAAATCAAAGGAGTCACAGGGTCATAGCCTCTACAAAATTCCAACAATAAAAAAAATAGAGACAACAACAAATAGAAAAGGTAATCGAAACATAGACAATAGGATTTCTTACTTACCGAGTCACAGGGTCTCTAATCCGCCTAATCACACAGAAATTGTCCTAGAAAAAGATAGGACAGAATAATAAGAATTCGATCGAATGCATCAAAACCACATTATTTCAAGAATACTCACCGATCGAAGAAAGCCTCGAGTCGAGGAACTGCTTGACAAGAGCTGGTGGCTCCTTTGAGGAATTGGATCGAACACCTACCATTCAAGTTCGAATCAATAAAAATAATTAATATTTCCTATCGGACCAGAGGTCGTCGATGGAGACTCGTCAAGAAAGATGATCTTTCCGGAGAAGACTAGTCCGGAACAGAAGACTCGACGGGAACAGAAGACTCACCTACGAGACTTCACCTCTACTACATGAAGTCGTCGGGAACAAAAGCAAGTATAGGAACAGAAGAATCACCTACCGCCCTTTTTTCTTCCAGGAAGACTCGTCGGCTTCAAAAACCCTACTTTTTGAAGCCGCCAAAAGTAGGGTTTTCTTCCAGAGTTTTTTTTTATCAAGAACAGAAGACTCCCCTTAGGTACTCATTTTTGGGTTTGGTGAGAGAATAGAAATTTGGGAGGGAATTATTTTAACTTTTACGGTTTTGTGTTAAACGGGTGGCAAAAAAAAATTTGGGAGTATGTGGGATGTAATTTATGGCGTGACTTTTGTAAGCTGTAAAAGTCTATTTATTTATGGCCTACCACCACATGCCGTGAAATACTATAAAGATTCTATATGTTACGGCTCACATAAATGCAAGTCGTAATTGAGAACATTTAACGGCCCTAAAAATGCATGCCGTATTAGAAAGCTAAAAAGAAGAATTTACGGCTCGCATTTATGGTGTGCCGTAAAATTTTATTATTTACGGCATATATCTAATGCACGCAGTAAATGAGAGGCCGTAAATGAGAGGCATATATATGGTGTATCTCCCAGCCTTCTTGAGCAGCTAAGGCAATGAGTAGTCTTACTGTCTCAAGTCTCGTCACCGGTGCAAATACTTCTTCGAAGTCCACTCCCTGCTTTTGCACGTACCCTTTTGCAACAAGGCGTGCTTTGTGCTTAACCACGGCTCCTTGTGGATCCTTCTTCAGTTTATAAACCCATTTTAGGTCGATGGGTCTATGTCCGCTTGGAAGATTTGTGATCTTCCATGTCTCATTGTCTTGAATAGCGGCCAATTCTTCCTCCATTGTACGTCGCCAACATGCTTGTTTCTCGGCTTCGGCAAAAATCGCAGGCTCCTCCGCAGCTAGCATACACAGCCCGACTTCTTCCATCGGTGTTGTGGCGTCGTACACCTCTTGGAGAGATCGATAGCGTGGTTGACGTGGTTGGCCGTCCATCCTCGAAGGAGTAGTAGCATCGGCATCACCTGTCATACTCGACGTTATTGAAGAGGAAGTGGACGCAGAGCTCTGCGCTGTCGGAGGCGAGGTAGGAGTTCCCCCTGCTGTCGAAGGAGAGGCGGCCTCCCCTGACGTCGTGTCATCACGTGGAACAGCATCAGCCGCAGCACCCGCAAGTCGCGGAGCAGCAGCTGCAGTAGCTGCAGCCGCATCTTGCTTGTCGTTGTCGCCGTCTTCTTCATCTCTTGTGATACCATGCTCCTCAAGTTGCACGGTAAAAGTGTTCTACGAGGTAGGACAGTCCCCAGGTGCCGAGTCCTAATTCCACTCCTTCTCTTCCTGGAATATCACATCGCGGCTTACATGTAACTTCCTCGCAACTGGGTCATAAGCTCGATAGGACTTGGATCCACCTTCATAGCCAAGGAATACCATTTGACTGCTCCTATCCACCAACTTCTTGAGATGTGGCTGCACAATTTTCACATGCGCCACACAACCAAAAGTCCAAAAATGATGTACCTTTGGTTTCTTGAGATACCAAGCCTCATATGGAGTCTTTCCTACCAGACTTTGCGTCGCCGCCCGGTTCAGAAGATGTACGGCCGTCGCCACTGCTTCTCCCCAAAAGATTTCGGGCACCTTCTTAATTTTGAGAAGACTACGTGCCATGGCAACGGCGGTTTGATTTCTTCGTTCAACCACGCCGTTCTGTTGTGGAGAATATGGTACGGTGAGAAACCTTTTAATTCCCAAGTCCTCACAATATCGGCTGAACTCCTTGGATGTGATTTCGCCACCTCTGTCGGTTCGGAGCCCCTTCAATTTTCGATCCACCTCCATTTCGGCATTTGCTTTTATTTTCTTAAAAGCACTCAACGCCTCATCCTTGTTCCTGAGAAACTCCACCCACATGTACCGAGTAAAATCATCAACAATTAAAAGAAAATATCTTTTACCTCCCAGAGTTGCTTGTGTGATTGGCCCACACAAATCCCTATGCACAAGTTGGAGTGGCTTCTCTGCCCGATATGGTGACTTTTGAGGGAACGGTGCACGACGTTGTTTGCCTACCATACATCCGTCGCACAACTGGTCAATGTGCTCAATAGGCAGCATTCCCTCCACCATCTTGTCATGTGCCATCTTTCGCAATGATTAGAAGTTCTGGTACCCGTACCGTACATGCCACAACCATGCATCTTCCTTGTATCTTGTCAGCAAGCACACCGGTTGAGATAGGTTCAGGTTTAGAATATACAACCTGTTGCTTGATCGTTTCACCTTCACCATCAGCCGCCTTTGTCGGTCGAACATGCATAAGACCCCACCTTCTATGACCATCTTGCATCCGCCTTCGTCAAGTTGTCCTAAGCTTGTGATATTGATGCGGAGTTTTGGAATATAGTAACATCGGTCAGGACCTAGTGTTCTTCATTTTGGCATTTGAATAACACAGCCCTACGGCCACAAATGTCCACAACAGACCCATCTCCGAATCTCACCTTACCTTTTACTGATGTATCAAGTTCGGTGAAATTCTCTCTACATCCCGTCATGTGATTGGTAGCCCCTGTGTCAAGGTACCATAGGTGGTTCTCATCCTTCTCGTCGTCTTTTAATCTTTGCTGCACCTTCTCTTCATGAAGCATGGCCATGAGCAGTGTTGCTTCATCTTCCTCTATCTTCTCGGCTAGGTGAGCCCTTTCCTTCCTGTTAGAACGACATTCAGTAGCAAAATGCCCATAACTTTGACAATTATAGCACTGTACCTTGGTTTTGTCAACCTTTCTTCTACGGTGGTTGTGAGCAGTCCCGTGGTCACCATTGCGGTCGTCATTGCTTCGTCCCTGGCTTCGGCCACGTCCACGACCATGGCCACGGCCTCGAGTACCGTTACCATGTCTCCATTCGCCAGCAGAACCTTCGCCCGAAGCCTTTGTGTCCCGCGCTTTCCACTCGGCTTTGGACAACAGGACTTGCTCCTCACCGTTGTCACTAGTACCGCGCAACCGTTCTTCGTATGTTTTTAGACGGCCGATGAGCTCCTCTAAGGTCATCGTTTTGAGGTCACAAAACTGCTCGATCGTGGATACGATCTGTAGGAACTTCGACGACACGACCTAGAAGAATCTCTTCACGACATAGGTCTCGTCTACCTTGTCTCCCAATGCACGGATCTTGTTAATGACAGTCGTCAACTTCATGGCAAAGTCGTCAATCATCTCTGCCTCCTTCATGCGGAGAGTCTCAAACTCATTCTTTAAAGTCTGGACCTTCGCCTCCCGGACGCGCTCGGCGCCCATATGCATTGTCCGTAGTATCTCCCAAGCCTCTTTAGCCGTCTCCTTTTCGGCCATTAGAAGCAGCGTCTCCTCCGGGATCCCTTGATAGTTGACAGAAAGGGATATCTTATCTTTTTTGGTTTCAACGATCGTCGTCGGGTCGGTAGGTACAATGGCGTCCTATACTCCTTGGGCTTGTATAAACACATTCATTTTGATCGCCCATTCTCCATAGTTGCTCTTCGTGAGCATTTGGTATTGGAAAGTGATCTTCGACGACTCCATTGCTCTACTGTTCTTCCCTGGAGCTCTGATACCAAATGATGGAAATTAGCTTCAGAAATGAGAAAGAACAGCACAGCAATGAGAAAGAACAATACACGTTTTTGTGGGAAATGAAAATGGACTTGGTATTTTTATTGAATCAAAGTGGTAGCTTTATAGCTAAACATCTAACTGAACAGATAATAAGAAATCAGAGTTTGTTCAAACAACTTATAAACCTATCAACAATCTAAACCAACCAACTAACAATTAAAACAAAATAACAGAGCAAGATTATTTCCAACAAGATTATCTCCAACAGACTTCCGGCCTCGATTCGAGGTGTATGAAAGAACAATATGAAACATCATAAAATGTCGATAGAAGTTGTGGAGAAGGTGATGGAGGATCGGTTGCTGAACTAGGGGCCAAAAAAGGAGTAGCGGTATACAGACAATATACCGATTTTTGAGGGTTCCATTCCAGAAACTATTTCGAGGGTTTATTGGTAAACTGCGATATACCGTCCATCGGGATTAAGTTTGAAAATTGGCCAAAGTCAGCATATGTTTCGACCATATGATCTAACATGGATGGCCAAAATTATTGCTGGATTAATTTAGAGATTTCCTAACCCTAAATTCGGGTTTCTTAACCTATATAAATAGGTCAAGGAGTTTGGGTCCATGAGCAGGCGACTGCTAGTACACATACCGAGGGAGAGACTGGTACTTCCTTCCAGCCCCCGGCTCCTCCAGCTCTGTCGGCAGACGAGTTGTGGATGACCACCATTAGTAGTCTTTGGAGGGGTACATAATATGGTACGGGATCATACGATGCCTTTATTGCAAAACAGTCCTCCAGGGCCCCCTCTGTCAGTGTAGATTCTCCATCGCCCTCGCAGGATTTGGTACGAGTCCAGGAGAGTTTTGACCATCAAATTGAGTCTTTACATGATGAGTTCCTGCGGAGGATTACGGAGCATCCCTATTCACAACCTCAGACGGACGATGGATCAATCACCGCACAATTTGATATGTTCGAGCACAACATCATAGAACTCAGAACTCTGAGCGAGAGGATGGAGCATAGCATTTGGCCGCGTCGATAGAGCACAACGTGACGGCGCTGCAGGGGTCGCATGTGGCCCTGGGCGATTCACTGTCGAAGATACATGATTCAGTTGCAGAGAGCACTTCGAGACTGATATCAACCATGGATTCATACAAAGCTCAACTTGAAACGTTGGATCAGATATGTCCTCCTAGTACGCCTGCATGGATACCGCCTCCACCGATGATACTGCCTCCCCTGACTCCACCTCTATCGGCATCGGTGACAATTTCACAAGAGTAGTATGAACATGCTCATATTCCAAGCGCGTCACCGTGCTCCTCCTCCTGTAGATCAACAATAGTTCTAGTTATGGCGATTTATTTGTTTGTTTGTGTATTGGCCCATGATCTTGGATCATTTATGTATTTATTTCATATATTTATTAAGATTGTTGTGATGCTTCCTTAATATTTATTTCAGATTTTATGTATCTTTTTCTTGAGACTCAATTTTGTAATGCCAATGTGTCTTTTTCTTAAAATTTTACTTTATTATTCATATTAAATGCATGAGAATTTATCAATGTTGAGTGTTCTATCGAAGGACTCAGCCAGGGAATTCAATGGAGGGTTGTTCCGGGTCTATTCATATAAACTATGATTTGATAAATTGCAGACGTATTGTTTTGCAAACTATTTTACAAACTACATGTTTTTTTAACTTTCAGGATAGCGACATTCAACGACGACCTACAATGATCAGCGATGCAACCTTGCGCCGCTACCTTGTATCAAGACATCGCTATTATGTATCTTAGATGTCGCTAATTTATCGCTAAATGTCGCTACCTTTGTCACCTCCAGTTTTTATGAACAGCGGTATTTTGGTTATTTTCCATTTTAGAATTATTTTGGAATTATTTATTTATTTATGATATTATTTTGGGGTTATTTGAGTTGGGTTCGAATTTCAACTCAATCCGACTTGTATCGGGGACCCGGGGTAGTTTTGACTCTGGAGGGACCCACTCATTAGTTAGACATGGCCCACATGACATTATTTTTAGTTAGTGGGTTAGACTAATTATTTATGGGTAGGTTTAGTTAGATTAGAGACTTAAACCATGACTAAAATAGCCTCAACCTTAAACCCTTTCCTAATTTTAATTAAATAGTTAAGTGGGGGCTTTTTAGTCATTGCAAATAGGGGGATACCTATGCACTTATTGCCGGCCACTCTAAGAGGGGGGATAGGAATGAACCTCTTGTCATTATCCACTCCATTTTCTCTCTCTTGTTCTTCCCCAAATTTTGAGAAGAGTCCCCATTGATTTCACCATCAAATCAATCCATTTCTCCACCCAATCTTCTTTATTTCTTCTCTACTCAAGCAAGGGAAGGAGCTAGCCAAGTTTGGGAGGTTTCGGAACTCGTTCGTGTCCATTTGGAGGTCTCTACGTGTCGGTATCGTATCGGGAGGAGTTTTCCTAGATTCGATCAACCGGGAGGTATAATCTCTTCTCTATTTCATTCCTACATGCATATAAGATTATTTTGAACCCATAGGAATGACCTCCATGGTTGTATCTCTATTTGTGTCCGTTTCGTGTCCCTTTGGAGACTTCTAGGTGTGTCTTTCTGTTGTGTTTGTGTCCGAGTGGGAAACCCCCTATTTTGGACACCTAGTGTTTGTGTCTTTGTGTGAATGATTTTCTTAGTGTTTTAATCTCAGATTTTACATTGTTAGAGAGTTGTTCTCGATGTATTATATGGTATCTTATAGTATCATTATCTATTTATATATATATATATATATATATATATATATATATATATATATATATATATTTTTAATATATTTTTTTTTATTTTTAATATATATATATATATATATATATATATTTTAATATATATATATATATTTTAATATATATATATATATATATATATATATATATATTTAATATATATATATATATATATATATATATCATTTGTTATTTATATATATGTGTCTATATATATAAATATATATATATATATATATATATATATATATATATATATATATATATATATATATATATATATATATATATATATATATATATATATATATATTGTGCCCATATATATTGTGTGTCTAATATGTATTATGGGAGTGGGGAGATTCGAGATAGAGGATGGGATTAGAGATTGGTATAGAGAGTGATTATGAGAGTGATTATAGAGTGGTAGAGAGAGTGAGAGATTAGAGATATTGAGAGAGTAATAGAGGGAGTGAGGGCGAATGAGAGAATGGGGGAGCGCACTGCTACTTAACAGCAGCAATAGGTGCATGTATCAGTCCCCACAGGGGTGATTTTAGCAGCACTGTAGCAGCTATATGCCTACTACTTAGCAGCAGTTTTGAGGGGGGACAGCCCATATATTTCAGTAACAGTAGCACCTATATGGCTGCTACTTAGTAGCAATGTAGGAGGAGGGAAATCAGCCCATTGCAGGCCCTTAACAGCCCCATTTCACCCCTTTGCATCCATTCATTTTTCCCTTCATCTTACCATCCTTCCATTCACTTCATTCACACATTCATTCACTCCACATTCAATTCATCCATGCACTATACACTCATTCACCCATGAATTCATTCTTCCATCCAGCCTTTCCTACATTCATTAGATCATTAGATGCAATCATATACACAAATGCTCACTCACCCCATATCCACCATTCACCAATCCATTCATCTACCCATCCATTCAAACCAAATTAACATACCCATTCATTCAATCATTTCATGTGTATATCCATTCATTCAACATTCATACAAACACTCATCCACTCAATTCATTCATTCATAAATCCATTCCATTACTTTGAGTCTTCATTTCAGTCCCATATGTTATTTTGAGTTGTGTGGTTGTGTGTGAGTGGTTAGCTAGCATGTTAGGATATTAAAGGATAAGGTAATGTGAGGATGACCAACATGTGTCATAAGATGGGTTAGATGAGCTGGGTACTAGGATTTTAAGGTTGGTAATGGTTAGGTAGGTTAGTGTCTAGCTATCCTAGGAAGCCTAGGTTAGTATTCCAAGGTTAGAGTGGTTTACCTTGGTATGTGCAAGGTATTGGTATTTACCTTGTGAAGGGTAAATGTAGGTAATTGCCTATAGCTAAGGTAAGTGATTTAGGGTTTAAGATATGGTTAGGATTGGGTTCCCTTGGTTGTTAATGGTCAGAAATAGTGCTCCTAGACTAGTTTTGACTTCGGTTGACCATTTTGACCAAAAGTCAACAAAAGTCAACCGAGAGTCAAACTTAGCCTATAAGTTACTAGAATTGACCGAAACCAAACCAGAGTTGACCAGTTGGCTGAAAGTCAACAGTTGGTCAACATTAGACTAGTTTGACCTAGGGCTAACCTAGAGTTGACCAGGGTTGACCAGTTGACCAAAAGTCAACCTTTGACACCATTTGACCTAGTTTGACTTGGACTGACTCCCAGTGACCTAGTATGATCTAGTATGATCCAGTATGACCATGTTTAACCTAGTTTCACCTTGTTTGACTTAGACTTGCATATCATGACTTAAATTAGTTTCCCTTTTCATTATAAAACCCCGTTTGACTTATAGTATCTCATTTTAGGTCTGTGATTACTCTCAGCGTCTGTTCACCTTATCAGCTCAGGACCACAGGAGAGTACATTCACTGATAGTTTTTATTGTCTTGATATCTGCTATATCCGATTAAGTTGTAGTGTCTTACTTGATTCTCGACACGATAGTTTACGGACTAGTATACATCGGATCCTGTCATGAGATGTTATTCCTAGATTTTCTTGGTATATTGGTATATAATATTTCGTGTTTCTTGTACTTATATAGACATCGATTTAGGAGTGGGCTGTCCCCCTCCTTTTGAATCCCGTGTCATGACGTACCATGTCCGGATCCGTGATACTATTCAAGGATGGGGGAAATGATTAGGGGTTGTGTGATCAAAGACCCTTGTCACTATTATACTTGTGCCACTCTCACCTCACGTAGGGTGTAGCAGATTCCTTCGTGTGCTTGTTATCCAGGTTGGCCGGCATGACCCTTTCCAGAGATTTTCATGTGATTGTCGGGCCAAGTGGATAACCTGTCTTGTAACATACCTAAAGCCGATCACATATCGCTCTAATAATTCAAGGCACATTTTACATTTATTTATCGTATCTTATATCCTGCTCAGTGCTACTTTTAGTACTTTTCTTACCATGCTATGATATTCATTTACTCATATGCTCTACATGTCTTTATGTTATACCTTGATTGGAGACTAAGTTCTGTTCGGGAGAAAGGTTACAACCCCGATCCTTATTTGGTTTAAGGGTTGTAACTCAGCTTCCGAATGGTTCCCAAGTCATCCTATATCTTTGTCTTATATTTCATTATACTGTCTCTTATAGAATTTGTCAATTCATGTAGAACTACTGTTAGTGTTTGTACTTGCTCATTTTCCTGACAGGATACCGTTGATATATTACAGATGATTCTGAGGCAGATTGCCCGACCTATTATGGGGTCGAGTTAGATGGAGTAGACCAGGACCGTGGCTTGATAGTAAAGCCACTAGACTTTGCACACCCAGAGTAGTGTAGCTTAGTTAGGTTTACCAGGACTGCGATCCAGCTAGTACTTTCAGAATATAGTATTTTATATTATATTTTGTGACTCTGCGATGTTGTGTATATCTCTGGGCTTGTGTGGATCTTGAACTTATTTCCTATTTTTATCTATCATATTTCCTTTCCATGCTATCTACCTTAGTTTTATTTTGTTATTGAGACTGTATTGATATATCACCTCCATTCGGAGTGTATATACTGTACAGGTACCTTTATACTGTTTAGTTGCAGTATTTATAGACCTTATATACAGCGTTCTACTATCGATTCTGCAGCGTAGGCTGGACGTAACCACGTGCTCGTGCCCCTAATCAGGGTGCGGGTCGTGACATGTTTTTGTGGTGGCCCATGCAGGTCCTGTGTCATAATTAGTGCGATCTCGTAATGGTGCTCGACTTAGAGTACTAATTACGAGCCTACAATTAGGACGTAGGACCTAGGACATGATCGGAGTTACTCAATCACTATTTATAAAATTTCTGATCTTTTGATTACCATGACAACTCTTTTGCATTGAATTTAATTGTCCTTCTTTGATATTCCCTATCATGTGCCATATTGATTCCTTGTTTCAATCTATCCTCAGGATGATGATTACTCGCTCTCAGGCAGCAGGACCTAGTGCTGTTCCGGAGAGGCCCGATCCGGTAGGACCTCCACCTCCGGCTACGGGAGCTACAGTTGAGGGGGTTGCCACCTCAGTTCTTGACCTTCAGGCGGGAGTAGCAACGACGGTTCCAGGAGGTCTTCCACCTCCAGCAGCGGGACCGTCCATAGTCATTCCTGAGACTCTTCCACTGCCGCCTCCGCTACCGACTGATGCACAGCAGATGATGGCCCTTCTACAGCAGATGTTGTAGACCCAGAGGGCCCAGGCAGAGGCACAGCAATATCACGCTGACGCGTCCCACCGCCAGATAGAGGTGTTACGGTAGAGCTTGGAGAACTCCCACTAGCTGGCGATGGCAGCAGTAGAGAGGGTTGTGCAGGGTACAGTTTAGGGTACTCCAGTTCAGCAGCAGTGTCAGGGGAGGCATGGCACATGCCTAGATTTCAGGAAGATGAACCCGAGGGAGTTCTAGGGTACCGAGGGTACCGAGGGTATCTTGTATGCGGATAACTATTTGGATGATGTCCAGCGGAGCCTGGAGTTTGCAGAGGTCCCAAAAGGGCTTTGGGTGATGTCTGCAGCGAGCTAGTTTTTCGATATAGCCCTGACTTGGTTTCGCACGGATCCTCGTGTATCGGTGATGAGTTTGACTTGGAATAACTTCAGGCATCTCTTTAAGGAGAAGTTCTACCCCGATGTGGCTTTGACATCTTTGGAGGGACAGTTCGTCGGATTGGTGCAGGGGAACTCGTCGGTGGATGAGTATGCAGCAGAGTTCTTCCATCTAAGTAGGTTTGTACCAGATCTGATTCAGAATGAGGAGCATAAGGCTCACAAGTTTCGGAGGGGTCTTATTCATGCAGTTTGCACTCGTACTTTCGGGCGACGCGATGCGACCTTCGAGCAGATTCTGATGGAGGCGCAGATAGCAGAGGAGGACTTTGGCCTCAAGCCGAAGAGGGACATCGATATTCTAGGAGCGAGCTCTAGTGCGGGGCTGACGAAGCACCCTCATTTCCAGCAGAGGCAGTTTCAGCAGCAGTCTCAGTTACAGATTCAGCAGGCACCAGCGCATGCCCAGCAGCACCAGGGACAGGGCCAGAGGTAGGCTACTCCGTGTGCTTTCTGCGGGAAGTCGGGACACACTCGAGAGGCCTGTAGGAAGAGGTTGGACGTCTGTCTGTACTGTGGGTGCCCGACCACCAGCTGAAGGATTGCCATTTTCGTGGAGCCAAAGATTGTGTTTGACAGGGGAGCAGCTGAGTCGAAAGATGGGTTCTATGGAGCTTTGCTGGCGGGGGAGGCATTGCCACATCCATTGATAGCTGATTTCATAGATGTTTTTCCCAAGGAGTTGCCTGGGATGCCGCCAGATAGAGACGTTGAGTTCTCTATAGACTTAGTGCCAGGCGCTGAGCCTATTTCACAGCACGTCTATAGGGTCAACAACAGCGAGTTCGCAGAGCTGAAGAAACAAGTCGACGAGCTATAGGACAAGGGATTCATCAGATCCAGTTCATCACCTTGAGAAGCGCCAGTTCTGTTTGTATCGAAGAAGGATGTTACGATACGCATGTGTATCGATTACATGGCACTCAACAACCTCACTATCAAGAACAAGTGCCCGTTGCCGAGGATTGACGACTTGTTCGAACAGTTGAGCAGCGCGAAGGTATTTTCGAAGATAGACCTGAGGTCCGATTATCATCAGCTGAAGGTAAAGCGAAAAGACATTCCAAAGATGACTTTTCGGACTCGGTACGGCCAGTACGAGTTCACTGTCATACCATTTGGGTTGACCAACGCCCCAGCAGTGTTCATAAACTTGATGAACAAGGTATTCCATCAGTACCTTGACAAGTTCGTAGTGGTCTTCATAGATGACATCTTGGTCTACTCGAAGACGCCGGAGGAGCACGAGGAGCATCTGAGGATTGTGCTCGAGACTCTGAGAAAGGAGTAGTTGTACGAAAAGCTTTCGAAGTACAAGTTCTTCTTGGACCAGGTCAAGTTCTTGGGCCATGTTGTGACGGAGCACAGGATCTCAGTAGACCAAAAAAAGATTGCAGCGGTAGAGTCTTGGTCTACACCCAGTTCATTTGCCGAGATTCAGAGCTTTCTGGGTTTGGATAGATACTATCGAAAGTTTGTCCAGGACTTCTCGTGGATTGTGGAGCCGTTGACTAGACTCACCAGGAAGGACGTAGAGTTCGTCTGGACTGAAGAGTGTCAGGCCACCTTCGATAAGCTGAAGAAGAGGTTGACATCAGCTCCGATCTTGACATTACCGTCTGGGACCGGTAGTTTCTCGATCTATAGCGACACTTCTGGCAAGGGTTTGGGTTGTATTCTTCTGCAGTACGGGAAGGTGATTGCCTATGCATCTAGACAGTTACGTCCTCATGAGAAGAACTACCCGACTCACGATCTGGAGTTGGCCGCTGTTATCTTTGCCTTGAAGTTGTGAAAACACTACGTATGGAGAGCGGGTTGCGATCTTCACTGATCACAAGAGCTTGAAGTACATGTTAACTCAGAAGGAGCTGAACATGCGGCAGAGACGTTGGCTCTAGCTGATGAAGGATTTTGATATTGCCTTGCAGTACCATCCAGAAAAGGCCAACGTAGTTGCAGATGCCTTGAGCAGGTATCCAGTAGCTATGTATCTGACGGCAGATCGTAATCTTTTGGCTGACATGGACAGTTTGGGAATCGAGGTGATTATTCTGGGCATAGAGGTGTATATATGGGGCTTACAGATTCAGTCTCAGTTGATGGACAGAGTCAGATTAGTACAGTATGATGATGTTGCCCTGAGAAGCATCAGGGAGCAGGTGCGGGTAGGGTTGCTCGACGATTTCTCTATTGCCAAAGATGGGTCGCTGTGGCACGGTACTAGACTGTGCGTTCCAAGTGGAGAGCTTCGGGAGGAGGTTCTTCAGGAGGCACATCGCTCTCAGTACTCTTTGCATCCTGGGGCCAACAAGAGGTACAGAGATCTGAGGGAGCACGTTTGGTGGTACTGCATAAAGCGCGAGGTAGCTCAGTTTGTATCTCGCTGCTTGGTATGTCAGCAGGTGAAGGCCGAGAGACAGAGGCCTGGTGGGTTGCTACAGCCACTACCCATTCTTGAACTGAAGTGGGAGCACATCACCATGGACTTTGTGTCCGTACTTCCACGATCTCCTGGAGGGAAAGACGTGATTTGGGTCATAGTTGATAGATTGACCAAGTCGGCCCACTTTTTGCCTTTCAAGGTGGGGTTGTCTACGGAGAGGCTGACAGAGCTGTACGTTCGTCAGATCGTATGATTGCATGGGGTTCCTGTGAGAAAATTTTAGACCGGGATAGTCGTTTCACTTCTCACTTCCGGAGGAGTTTGCAGACTAGCTTGGGCACCTCGTTCAAGTTTAGTACCGCTTATTATCCCCAAACAGACGGGCTGCCAGAGAGGACTATCCAAACTTTGGAGGATATGGTTCGCACGTGTGTGCTTGATCTCGGAGGTTCTTGGGAGGACCATCTTCACCTGGTAGAGTTTGCTTACAACAACAACTATCAGGCCAGTATAGAGATGTCACCATTCGAGGCTCTATACGGACGAAGATGACGTACTCCCTTGTCATGGGACGATGTCGACGAGAGAGTACTGCTTGGACCGGAGATGGTAGTGGATGCAGCTGAGAAGGTCAGGTTGATTAGAGATAGACTTCGAGTGACTGAGGATAGGAAGCGACATTAGGCCGATAGCCACCGGAGACCGTTAGAGTTCGAGGTTAGTTTCAGTTCCTGTTTGTGATGCTTGTAATTTTGTTTGTCCTGTGTGCTGAGCTTGTTTTATGTCTAGGCTGGTGCTTTGGTGTTCCTGAAGATTTCTCCGACACGGGGCACGATTCGCTTTGGCGTAGGAGGGAAGCTTAGTCCGCGCTACGTCGGACCTTTCACTATCATTGAGATGGTCGGTGCAGTAGCTTACCGACTAGACTTGCCACCTACGCTAGAGGGGGTACACAACGTGTTCCATGTGTCGCAGCTGAGACGGTACGTGGCAGACCCCAGCCATGTATTGGACCATTCAGCGATCGAGGTGGGGTCTACTCTTCACTATCCAGAGCAGCCAGTAGAGATTCTGGATCGTAGGAAGAAGGTGCTCCGGAACGAGGTTATACCCTTGGTTCGTGTTTCATGGAGGCATCACTCTCCAGGCGAGTCTACCTGGGAGAGAGAGAGGATGACATGCGGGAGCGTTTCCCTTATCTCTTCGAGCCCTGAGGTATAATTTTTATGTTTTTGCATGTGATTTCGGTGTATGTTTGTTTTAATTTTGAGGACAAATTTTTTTTATGGTGGATAGATTTGTCACCCCCAGTTTTCATGAATAGGGGTATTTTGGTCATTTTCCACTTTAGAATTATTTTGGAATTATTTATTTATTTATGATATTATTTTGGGGTTATTTGAGTCGGGTTCGAATTTTAACTCAATCCGACTTGTATCGGGGATCCGGGATAGTTTTGACTCTAGAGGGACCCACTCATTAGTTTGACATGGCCCACATGACATTATTTTTAGTTAGTGGATTAGACTAATTATTCATGGGTAGGTTTAGTTGGATTAGAGACTTAAACCATGACTAAAATAGCCTCAACCTTAAACACTTTCCTAATTTTAATTAAATAGTTAAGTAGGGGCTTTTTAGTCATTGCAAATAGGGGGACACCTATGCACTTGTGGCCGGCCACTCTAAGGGGGGATAGGAATGAACCTCTTGTCATTATCCACTCCATTTTCTCTCTCTTGTTCTTCTCCAAATTTTAAGAAGAGTCCCCATTGATTTCACCATCAAATCAATCCATTTCTCTACCCAGTCTTCTTCATTTCTTCTCAACTCAAGCAAGGGAAGGAGCTAGCCAATTTTGGGAGGTTTCGGAACTCGGTCGTGTCCATTTGTAGGTCTCTACGTGTCGGTGTCGTATCGGGAGGAGTTTTCCTAGATTCGATCAACCGGAAGGTATAATCTCTTCTCTATTTCATTCCTACATGCATATAGGATTATTTTGAACCCATAGGAATGACCCCCATGGTTGTATCTCCATTTGGGTTCGTTTCGTGTCCCTTTAGAGACTTCTAGGTGTGTCCTTGTGTTGTGTCCTAGTGGGAACCCCCCTATTTTGGACACCTAGTGTTTGTGTCTTTGTGTGAATGATTTTATTAGTGTTTTAATCTCAAATTTTACGTTGTTAGAGAGTTGTTCTTAATGTATTATATGTTATCTTATAGTATCATGATCTATTTATATATGTATATATATATATATATATATATATATATATATATATATATATATCATTTGTTATTTATATATATGTGTCTATATATATATATATATATATATATATATATTGTGTCCATATATATTGTGTGTCTAATATGTATTATGGGAGTGGGGAGATTCGAGATAGAGGATGGGATTAGAGATTAGTATAGAGAGTGATTATGAGAGTGATTATAGAGTGGTAGAGAGAGTGAGAGATTAGAGATATTGAGAGAGTGATAGAGGGAGTGAGGGAGTGAGGGAGAATGAGAGAATGTAGGAGTGCACTGGTACTTAACAGCAGCAGTAGGTGCATGTATCAGTCCCTACAGGGGACTGATTTCAGCAGCACTGTAGCAGCTATATGGCTGCTACTTAGCAGCAGTTTTGAGGGGGGGACAGCCCATATATTTCAGTAACAGTAGCACCTATATAGCTGCTACTTAGTAGCAATGTAGGAGGGGGGAAATCAACCCACTGCAGGCCCATCACGATTGGCAGCGAAACCCCCGAGTGTGTAGCTTCGAAGATGTCGTCGGACGGTACCAAGAAATATTGTGGGATGTCGTTGTCTTTGGCCCATCATGATTTATTCATTGCATAAGTCCATGTTGATCTTGCTTATTGCTTTTCTGAAGGTACATGTTAGACGAACAAAATAATATACATAGTAGCAAGTATGATAATTTAATACTCATTAGGACTATGCTAAGTTTAAGTATCAATACAATATTGATAGCATAACATTATTGATATCATAATGTTAAAACTTAATCGAATATCCACAATAAAAATCATGGTTGGATCATTGGACTAATACTTTCTTCAATGACAGTGTTGCAAATAATATAGCATCTCCTGTCATATGGCATGAGCAACCGTTATAAAGAAGCTATTTACTTCTAGCATGAGAGGGATAGTACACTATAACACAAGTTGAAGATGTAACCTTTGGTACCCATGTCATAGTAGGTCCTTCATTGTTAGTTTAGGAACCCATTTGTAAATCTTCGTGTTTTCATGCTTCCTAACTTGATATTGAAAGAAAATGTGACCGTGCATCCTAATGACAAGTAGTGTGTGTCTTTGTACTAAGAATAAGAATGTGATCATTATGTACATAGTTTGTCCATGTGTGATAGCTAGCATGAGAGTGTCTATAGTAGAAAGCATAATTTTGGGGAGACTTAGCCTTGTGTGCCTTTCTACCATATGGCCTTCTATGTGTGAGGTTGTGTTTAATGATGGATTCTATGTTATAATAATGTGTAGCACGAAAAGTTTTCTTTGTGCCTCCATTTCTAGTTTCTTATACGTATTTTACAAGAAGATTATTGAATTTAATAGTGATTTCTTCCTCTTTTTGACATGCCACAGGTGTCTTAATTCTAGCAATGTCATAACCTTCGTTTAGAGTTTGATATTCAAAACTCTTTTTCTTGATATATATCCTGTAAAGCTTCCTATTACTTTAGTTTAAACGAGAACATCATCTGTGTCACAAGCTATAGCCTTACCCTTAATACTATTTAGCATGCTAAAAAGACTTTCTATTTCAAGCTTGTGGATTTCAACTTCCATTTTGAAGTGTCTATATTTCTTAATTAATTTCTTCTGATCTTAATAGAGTTCCAAAAAACTTTTTCAAGTCATCATAAGTGAGAGAATCAATTACCTCAATTGGTTTCTTTGCCATGAGGCAAACATTTATGGAGTGACGTGAATACTCATCTTTGAAGCCACTTATGTAAACCCCTAAAAATTTTAAATTTTATTTTTGGCTTAAATAATATTTTCTTGTATTTTTTTATTTTTAAAACAATATTTTTATTATATAAAGCCATAGTCATGGTTGAGATTGGTTATGCATAATGACTAGGAAACATGGTATGGCTAGTGTAGTCGTATACCATGACTAGCTTGTTAATATTATAGGAATGGCATAGCCATAACCATAACCATGTCATGTGTATTGAATTAAGTTAAGTTATGACATCCATCATAAATACTAGTATATATATTTAATATATATAAATTATTTTTATTATAAGGTTTCCTAAGTTATTTAAACCCTTACGTGCATATGTAGGTATGGGAGATTCGTACATATATATATTAAACATATGTTTGTTCTAGTATTTTTTAGAAACTTGCCCGTTTTTAATTATAGAATTTATTTTAAACATAGAAAATAAGATAAAAATGTAGATATTGGATACATATATAGATTTTCTATATATAAATAAATAAAAAATGTGTAAAAATATAGTATATGGGAATATTCTTTGATATTATTTTGAAAATATTTTTGTAGATTTATTTGTATTATACTAATATTTAAAGTTATAAATGAAATGAATAAGAAAGAATAAGAAATATATATATATATATATATATATATATATATATATATATATATATATATATAGAAACACCATTTTATTGAATAACCAGAGGCCAAAAGGAGTACAAGACAGCTCAAAACAACTAGTGAGAGCACTTGATACTAGCTTTACAAATTTGCCTTCGAATCTCCCTGATCACCATCTCAGTGGAGTAGCTATACCCTTCATATCGCCACTTATTCCTATTTTATATAAAACCCAAATTGTAGCCCCGACTGCAATTTGCTTTTGGTGAAGTTTCTTTCCCCGCCACCACCTGTTCAATCTCTGCTGTAACGAGGAAGCTCCCCTAACGTGAACCCTGTATTCCTTCTACAGCACAAGCCAAGCTTCCGAAGCTATCTCACCCGCATGAAAAATGTGATCAAGAGTTTCTTCTGAGATCTGCGCACAACAATGACACATAGAAGCCATACTAAACCCCAGCTTAACTATGTTGTCATCTGTTGGCACCTTGTTATGAAGGACACGCCATAATAAGATGGACCATTTGTAGAGAAGACATGTCCCCTAAATGTGAACAAAATTAGAGATTATAGGCCAGTGCTTTCGAGCCACATCCCAAGCCGACGCCACTGTAAACCTTTCCAAGGTTCTGCGCCACCCCCAACCTGAATCGTCCACCACTATATGTTGATCGGCCAAATGTCGACCTTCAATCAGCCGCTTCCAAACATGAGTAGCATTAGCCGTTAATGTAACCTCACACGTAGGGCTATGAGAGCAGTATTTGGCTTTGAAGAAAGCAACCCAAAGGCTGTCCTGAGTTGTGAACTTCCACCAGAGCTTAATTGTGAAAGCTTGCATCATATCTTCCAATCTCTTAACACCCAGCCCTCCTTCCTCTTTCGTGCGTGCAATATAGTCCCAACCCAGCCATTTTCTTTTATGAGCTCCTTGAAACGAGCCCCAGAAGAAGTCACTAAAAATGGCTTCAATACGACGAAGAACTGTGACATGAGGGTTGCACGCAGCCAATGTATAAACAGGTATGGAAGAAAGAACAGATTTAAGTAGAACCAACTTGCCACCTTGTGAAAGAATTTTGTTATGCCAGCCTTCAACTTTTGCTCTAATTTTCTGAATCAATTCTTCATACATCCCTGCGTTACGGTGCCCAACCACCATTGGACAACCAAGATAATTGAATGGAGGCGTCCAGATAGAGAAACCTGTCCTCATTGCCAATTCATTAACCCGATCAGCTGGGGCCTTCGCAGAGACATACAGGGACGTCTTTGCCGCATTAAGCTTCTGCCCAGAGGCCTCCTCATACCGCCGCAGCATCTCCTGAATGATGGTGATCGACCAAAAATCTCCTGCCGAAAATAACAAGACATCATCTGCATATGATAAATGAGTGACAGGGGAACAACCTCTAGGAGTGATGAATGGAGTAAACCCCTCAGTTGAAGGTAGCAATTTTAAGTTACGAGACAATGTCTCCGCCGCTAAGATGAATTGTGCGGGCGAGATTGGATCTCCTTGACGAACTCCTCTAAATGACTGAAAATACCCAGCTGCTTCGCCATTAATCAATGGTGAAAACCACACATTGTTTTGTAGTCGGAGCATCATGTCGACCAACTTGTTATGGAAGCCAAACTTGCGCAAAACTTTGAGCAGAAATCTCCAATCTACAAGATCATAAGCCTTCATCATATCTAACTTAATGACAATGTTGCCACCCCAATGTTTTTTTGTTCATCTTAGCAACTACCTCCTGAGCAAGAACAATATTATCCACAATCTCCCTGCCTTGCACAAAACCACTTTGCTCCGGAGAGATTAACTTAGGCAGGAGAGGCGCTAGCCGCAGAGCTAGAGTCTTTGAAATGATTTTGTTCAAAACTGAACATAAACTGATCGGCCTATAATCTGAGAAATACTTGGGCTGCTTAACTTTGGGGATTAAAACGAGAGCGGTATTGGTAATAGAACGGGGAAGAGAGAACCCGTCGAAAAACATGCCAACCGCCACTGCAATATCATCACCAATGATATCCCAGGTAGAAATGAAGAATTTAGCTGTAAAACCATCTGGCCCCGATGCGCTGTTCTTGTCCAATGACTTGATTGTATCCAGCAGCTCCTTCTTTGATTATATATATATATATATATATATAAATATATATATAAATATATATATATATAAAAATATAATATATATATATAAGATTCATGGGTTACTATTCACGTGAATAGTAATCGTATGGATTGGAAACAAAAACCTGGTCCCCCTTCTCATATAAATTTGTATGTTAAAAAAAGGCAAAAAAACTAACCCTAATATTCGCAAATCTGGCCGCCGTCATTGCCAGCAGACCAGCCACAGCCGTGACAGCAGTGGCGCTGTAGCAAACCGTAGAGAAATAGCAGCAGTTGTAGTTAGAAGGACAGCTTGAACACCCAACTTTGTGACGACGATTCTCCTACTTCGATCATCCGTTTCATGAACGAATTGTGCAGGTACAAAGATAACATAACAACCTTCATTTCCCATTAGGTAGATTTCTCTAATTCACGATGTATGCGACGAAAATCGAGTTCCAAAATTGAAAAAAAAACTTGAAATTATGGACACGAAAACTATCCGAGAATGCTATTTTGGAAGCCGATTTGCGGACCGGATATCGAGAATTTTAAAAAGGGCTGTAGACAACATGAACGACTTCACAACGTATATTTATTTGTAATTTTTCTTCATTAGCTTTCGTATAAAATCAATTCCAAAACTCGAGAAAAATTGTATGTAAAACTTAGAGATTCTCCGATACGGAGTCTGTCCCGATAAACCGGATGACCTGGTCGCGAACTGAACGCATTAAAAGGTGCGTACATACTTCGTGCACGTATGGACTTTGACGAAATTCGAATGAGTTGCGTGTGCTGTACGAATTCGACCAGTATCCCTAAAAAATAACCGTATGTGCATTTTTGCAAACTTTTCGATTATTTTGGCCACACCCCTCAACTAGTGATGAAACTTGTGCCATTGGACTATGAATGAACATGGGACAAATATTTGAATGCTCACTAGGGTTAGCGGGGGATCTTCTAAAGAGACATTATAGAATAGCACCTTTTGATGAGAGATATGAGCAAGAGGCTTCAAAAAAACTAGTATGTTTTGAATTATATTCCTCTCGTAATCAAACAAACGTAGCATTTTTCTGGACTTGTGAGCCAAGTTTGGTCCGATTCTTAGATAGTTGACCGGATTGTCGCGGGCCCCATGATCCTATTCAAGGGCGTTTTTGTGATTGGCTCATTAGAATCTAAATTAGAACGTACTTTTGAGTTCGTATCATCAAACTGGACTTATAGACATATATTTTGATGACTTTAGAGACCATAGGTTTTGACATGCTTTTTGCTGCAAAGCGATTCCAATGACGGACACCGTTTTGACCAGTAATTACCATTTTGCTCCTTTGTCTAAAATTGGACTTATGTGTAGACTATCCTAGCTGATTCGACCATTCTGGATACGTTGGTGATTTTTTTTCATCAGCTGACGACGTCTGTTAGATTTTCTCTCTATGTCATCATTAAATTGTAATTAATTTATGTTATGTTCATATTTCGGAATCCGTGCATCGAAACTGAGATCAGTCGATTCCAGTAATCTCACATCGATAAAATTGACAAAGTGACCATATGGAGCGCCAAGATAATCTTTAACCTTGTGTTTGATCATTTTTTCGCGATTTGTGTGTCATAGGTTTTGTGGTACGAATTACGAGACACAAGCTTATTATTTTAAACCTAAATTTATAGTCCATATTATTAACGGATAAATAATAATTGTGGAGACTAGTGTGACCTAGTTCTAGATGGTATGTCAATAAGTAGCTAGGTATTACACGACTTAGAACGACCTAAGTCCCTAGGTAGAAATTGTTAAGTCCTATTTGTATTTTAGTGTGTAATATATATTTGTTTATGATTTGGGTTGATAAATATTTGTATGGACTATGATTCATTAGTTCATGGATAGTTCGGTTAGACTTTAGTATTGCACTCAGAGCATATTCGACATGTAGGACCGTTGAGCACCTCTAGAAGGGCGGAGGAGGGGCTGAATATTGTGTGTGCGTGTGCAGCAAAAATTATCACCAATTAAAAAAATTCAGAACTATATACTATGGCAGTTAAATGACAATAAATAAATTGTACTAAAGTAAGAGTCAAGAAGATCAAACCCAGTGACACTGTCGAAGCATGAAAAAAGCACATACATATCAAAAGAGCATGTGGCGTTCTCACTACACATGGCTTCACAAAAGCGCAGGTGCCCCAAAAGCGCAGATAGACAACTAAAGTCACACAGACGAACAAAAGTGGTGCATAAACAGTTCTTTATCAAAATCCTGTCTACAAAAGATCTATTACAGATTCTTCATGATTACATATAAAGGACTAAAACATCTAAGAAAAGTCTATAAGTGGGTTAATCTTCAACACACACGCAGCCCCCCAGACGCGCAGTACTGTCAGAGAAAGCCACTTCCTGAAATAGCTATTGGCCTGAGCAAAAACTCAGTCCACATCAAAGGGTGTGCCACCGCCATTGAGAAGGACAGAGCACAACCTGTGGCTCTTCGGATTGGCAATCAATCCAAACTCGGATGCTTGGATCTTGAAGATCTCCAAGATGTTGTTCAGGTTCGAACTCCTTACGCTAAACGCTCAAGTGCATCTCAAAACTCAGCAACAGTTCTTCTACAAGGATACAACTTCTTTGAATGAAGGGATCCCCAACCAACAGTCAACTTGTGCAAGGCCAACGACCATTCGAAGCTAAGTCGGGATCGTGTATGACGGTGGGAATGTTAAGAGACAGAAGACACAACCCTTCAGAAAAACTTCTCTTTATATAGGGTGAGTGTGGTCCAACCCGCATGCCACGTGGTCGTCGGTCAAAGACTCCCAAATTAATGGGATGAACCTAAGACTCGGCACAATGAATCTCATTTAATAGGTTCATTCGACTGAATCCTAGGCCACAGACTTCTTGAGTTCCACAAATGACGGTGGTAATTAAAGAAGAGGATGACCGACTCGTCCATCAAAAGAGCAGACATTAATTGCTCTTATGACTACAACAAAAACTAGATCATTCGACTCAAAAGCATAGCCAGTTCATTCCTTCCACTGTGCCCTCACTTCAACTCAGAAGCACAGCGCCCTCCATCCCATCCAAAAGTGCAGCCCGTTCAAAGGCTCCTTCATCTGACACTTTGTTGTCCTAAAGCACAAGTTTACTCGTCCCCCTCAAGCACGGTGACTCCCTTGCCCAAAGCACAAGTCCACTCGTCGCCCTAAAAGCGCAGTGACTCCATTTTCCAAAGCACTTGTCCACTCGTCGCTCTAAAAGCGCAGTGACTCCGTTGCCTAAAGTACTTGTCCACTCGTCGCCCTAAAAGCGCAGTAACTCCATTGCCTGAAGCACTTGTCCACTCGTTGCCCTAAAAGTGCAGTGACTCCGTTGCCTGAAGCACAAGTCCACTCGTCGCTCTAAAAGCCCCATAACTCTGTCGCCTGAAGCACAGTCTACTTATCGCCTAGAAGTGCAGTGACCTCAAAGCCTCGCCAGAAGCTCAGCTCGCATAGAAGTACAGTTTTATGGGTGACATGGTTCCACATGACTAGACGAGTGTTTATGTCTTTTTCAGATTAGTTTGTTTAAAAACCACCGCTCTTAAGATAGGACAAGGTTTGATTCTATTGATAAGAGCAATATCCTATCGGTTTGTTTAAACTATAGATAAGGACATAATTTGTTCTTATAGACGAGGGTTATATCCAATCGGTTTGTTTAAACCAATGGCCCCCTAAGATAAGACAAAATCCAACTTCATGGATAGGAACATAATCTGCTCAGGTTCATCCGATCAATAATAAACACACACCACATGTCGTTTGTTCACTCATATTAATAATTCCCCCAAGATCTTGATAAAGGAGAATTCCAGCATCTGCCACGTGTCAGCTCAGCAGCAGCCCTTACCGTACAACTTCGAGATTCTCTTATATCTCTACGTGCAACGTTCCTGCACAATCCTTATGCACATCGTATATGTGCTTCCCTATAAATAAAAGGAGTGTTTCTTTGATAAAGAGACTTCGAAATCTTCACAACTTCCGGATCCTCTTGATTGGCAACCCCAGAGTTCCAATCACAAGCACCAGAAAGCCAGAGCAAGCTCAAATCATTGTCAGATCGTCAACGGAGTAAAGGAGCCGCTGTAATGCTCGATCTCTACCGTCATACTTCTCCATAAAACTCTATACTTAGATCTCCTGTTTAGGAATCGATTGTACTCTTTTATACGTTTAATATACAAAAAGTTCGTATAACCTTGTCATGTCAAATAAGATGGCAACTCTGCTGGGGACTTCCTTCTCCTCCAACGAAAAAGTGGTGATGCAATATGACGACAACTTGCTGGGATCTTCTCAGAAGACGTTGGTCGTACGTTTCGACCAACAAGCTTTTGAAGATATTCTTTCTAAGGAGAAGTCGAGTCCTTCGAAGCGGTTCGTAAAATCGAAGAAGACTCGACGCACCTCGGTGCCGAAGGCAGCTGCAATGAGCAACACGACGGAGGGGACTGCACTTCAGAACCTTCTGAACGATGAAGCCTCGAAGAAGATTTCGGCTGCTGCTGACATGCCGCTTCGCTCAGTTCCCAATTCGAAAAAAGCAGCAAGGAGTACAGCTCCCCTACGGCGGGCCTGACAAAGGCACAACGCCGAAGGAAGCGTGCAATGGTCCACCCATGAACGGAGGAGGCTGTGCAGGCGAGAACTTCTGTCTTTGATAGAATTGCCTACCCTTCAGGTAAGGCTATATTGGATTCTAATGCTACGCACCTTTTAGGGGTAACGTAAAGAAGTCCAAGGCGGCACGTGCCTTACACAGCCAAATTGCTATGCCAACTACTTTGTTGGACTCTGAATACTACGCACCTTCTAGGGGTAGTAGGAAAAAATCTATGGCAGCATGCGCTTCGTGCGATCAAAGTACTATGCCGACGGCACGCCAAAGGCCCGTGTTGACAGTCACGCGTGCAACCAATAGAAAGCTATACAAAACTGGTCCGAGTGCTTCCATGCCTCGACCGATGAAACCCTGCTGTCACTTGAGTGCTCATACATACGATTCAAGCGAGGGGGTACCTACTATCGAGATAGACTCGTGCGAACAGTATTCCTGTAAGCATGGAAGGAGTCTCCCTCATCAGCAACTCTCTAATCAGAACCTAAGCATGTCTCACGTGCAGGAACTAAGAAGAGAGAAGCTATCTCCACATCCTCACTCTTGCGTGCAGCTTCCCTACATGCACGAAAGGAATACAGGAGTGGAGACCTCAACAACTCTCCACAAGCGTAAAGCGAGGAAGGGGTCTACGGTGCAAGGTGTGTCTAAACCAAGGCACACCTGCACCCAGATCACCATCAACTGCTGCTGTTGCCAAACAGCCGCGTCGACACCAATGAGGCAGTCTGTCTTCCAAAGACTGTAACCGATGGCATATGGTGAAGAAGAAAATGAACTCTACGTTGCTTCATGCAACGTGGCATGGGGTTCTCCGTCTCTCAAGAAGCTTCCCAAGAACCCTCCCGTGTCCGCCAATAAGCCAAAAACTGGTCTGGAGATAGCAAGACAGTACTGTCCAGTACAGGTGTGTTCCAAGACACGCGCTCTAAATCTGAATCCTTGGCGTAAGGAGATGACGCTGCGGATGCAATATTAGCTGGGGCTGGCCAACCCTCCACCATTCATGACAATCCTGCCTTCCAATCCAATGAGGGACTGTATGACACAGATACCTCCGTAGGCGTAGGTAGCCAAAAAGCTGGGGTAGCAATTTCACTGAGTCTGAGGATGATTGCAATCTATCGGTTTATCATCAAGATGACGGGACTCATGCGTCTGAGCCAGAGAGTGAAAGATCCACCATCCCTTCTACCCATCCGTATATGATGTCCGTGTTTATGGTCGAAGGCGACGACGTGGATAGCAGCGAAGGATCCAGTCAGCAAAAACGTATAGAAGCCCTTGATACGGGCCCAAATACGTTGAACGATACTGTAAAGACCATGGCTTCCGTCGTCTTGGAGATCAAAAAGAAATTGACACCCACTGTCTCCACCCCTGTAAACTAAGAGTTAGGGACTAACGACGGGTCCAATACGCCTCATATCCTGAGCCAAGCAGTGCCCCCGTCATCTACTCCATCAACAATAGGACGTATAATGTCGAGTAAAGTACAACAGGCCCTCAAAGAGTTGTACGCTCGCTATGATGCCAAACAAAAGTGAGAATCACTCCAAAAGATGGGGATTCGACGACCATATCAGGCCGAATGGGATAATAGATCTATCCTTCCAAATATAATTCATAAATGCTCACATCGTTCGATGCAAATGATTCTTCCCGTCGATACTTCAGGTACTTTGCCTCAGTAACAGGGCATCTACCAAAAGACCAAAGAGACCTACTCCTTCAACGACGAAGACATACTAGAACTCTTCGATATGCTGACGAAGGGTGGCAAGCTTCAGTTCCCGCCTCCTAAGCATCCCGATAAAGTGGGGATGGTGGACAATCCAAAATATTGCCACTACCACCAGTATGTTCACCATTCGACATATGACTACTATGTGTTGAAAAGACTGATCCAGCGCCTCATCGACGCCATTGTCATTTCGCTCGACTACGAGGAAAAGACTATCATTGCTAACATGGTCACTCTCTAATTCGAAAGTTTTTTGAGAACAGAGGCTCAAAATGGCATAGTCCCCATCCCGAGAGCAATGATGGAAGTAGTCAATCTTCCACAGGCCTGTGAATACACTCAAAGCCTAATCCCATTTACAACGTTGTGAGGTGAAGTGATGTGGATCCATCCTAATCTTGCCCCAGACATGATGGTGACGATAGCGTACTCTGTCAAGGGAAAGAAAGTCAAGTCAGGTCATACGGCTTCTACATCGGCTGATGACACTCTGGTTACCACTTGTTCGGCTTACCAGCGAGAAGAAAATCAAGCTCCGAAAGAGGAAACACCTCCCCCTGTTGCGACCACCGCCTCCGATATATCGGAAGCAGGCCCATCTCAAGCCCCTACCACAAACAAATAAAGGGAGAAGGAGGTTCGCTTTGACAAACCTCTGAGAAAATACTCGGCAGTAGGACAGATCAAGCCCTAAAACTTTGACATATTGGCACAACTGGCTAATACTTCGGCTCGACTGTCACTCTTCGAGCTCATCTATTTCTCTAAAGAGAGTCGAGACACCCGTAACAAAGCTTTGTAGAATGCTGACTCCTTCCTCACTCAGGTGCAACCGTCCAAGGAAGACCCTGCTGCATGTCCACATTGTCACAATATGGGCGAGGTGATTCCTAACATCACCTTCATCCAGCAGGGCATGTTGCTGAAGAACAACCGACACAATAGGCCCCTGTACTACACAGGGTATGTTGGTGCCATTAAGGTCGATCGTATCCACATCGATTATGGATCTTCTCTAAGCATCATCCCTTTGAGTTTACTCCAACCTTTAGGGATCCCAATGCGTCGACTAACTACATCAAACACTACAATCAGCAGCTTCAACGCTAGAAAAAGTGAGCCCCTGGGCAAGATTTGTCTAAAATGCCAAATAGGTGATCTCCAGACTGACGTAACTTGCTACGTCATTGACGTCGATATAAACTACAACATGTTGTTGGGACGACCATGGATTCATGAGTACATGATCATGCCCTTCACTCTCCATCAATGCATAAAATATGTCGCCAGTGATGGGACCATTAAATCGAGTTCGCTGACATTGACCCATTCCGAGGACTCGAAGCATACTGTACAAATGCTGAGCTGTACAAGTCAGTCCCTTGGAACGATAATGTTAATGATGCCGACGACGAGACAGATACTGTATCGGAAAGCGCAGTTGTTGAGAAAGAACCGTTGAGGGTTCGATTGAAGAAAAAACTTTCCAAAATATCAGCTCCATTCGTCATCAAGCTTTGAGGCAAGGCTTCAGCTCGGTCACCTTCGATAATATCAGCCGTTAGCCAGGAGCCTATGCAAATAAGGCTTTCCCCGGAAGGCTCCAAAGCCAACTTTGAAGTCGCAAGAACCTCCGACTACAGCCCCTTTGGTAGTCAAGTTGAAGGAAAAACCACCTCCACCTTCTCTCATGGCAGCCCTAGTACTTACTGTAACCCCGCTTCCCAGAATTTTAATTTTTGATTATTTCCTGATATTGTAGAATTTTAGAAATTATTATTTTCGATTTACCTTGATAAATATTACTACCTGGTTATTAATAGTTTTATTATATTTTATTTAAGGAAATAATTGTTATTTCAGGAATTAAGGAGAAAACTCTAGCAAGTACCTTGAGTGGTCCCTAAGAATCCTAACCACCTTTCTAACAACCTATAATAACTTTCCTAACAAACTTTTAGGAGTAATCTGCAAATAACAATTGGGGGAATACCTAAGTGCAAATAACCCATTTCTTTTTCCCTTCCTATAAAGCCCATTGAGGAGAGAGAAATGAGTCATCACTCTCATTTCATTCTCAACATAACCGAACTCTCCAAACCGAGCACCCACCCCTAAATCTCTTTCTCCTAAATTCCTTCAAACCCTAATCCAAAGTTCGGATGGCGACGATGATGGACGCTCTCTCCGGTGACTAGACCTCCTCGGCATCGGCGCTCGACCGTACGAACCTTCTCCGGCGGCTATTCCTCGGTGACTTCGTCTCCTACTCTTCGGCGAGGACCGCACGAGGATTCCTCTCCATCAGCATGGTGATTTTGATCACCTCGAGCAGATCTGGTCTCCCCGATGTTGCAGACGCACCACCTCCACGTCAGTGAGCTTCTCCAACTCGGCCGTTCGGATCTGGGCCTTTTCACAGAGGATCGACGAGTTCCTTTCGAGGAGTAGTCAACTCTTGGTAAGTCTCGATCTAGGCTCATGTTGTTCTTAGAATTTAGGGATCGATTAATGTTATTGTCGGGGCACAATTTTTTGATGGAAAACTAAGAAAATGAAACAATTGTAAAAACAATGTTTCAAATCAACATTTCAAAGAAGGTGATTCTGAATTACGAGAATCTAAAAAGATTTCGTAATCAACAGCAATCGATCGTAGTACTTCTAAAAAGAAGTTACAATCAGAATTACTGGCAGCAACGAAGAAGGTGACTGGCAAAAGATGGAAGATGGCCTGCTGGGGTGAATGATCACCGTTGCTCAAAGCTTTATTCGCCCTACACGAACAGCTTCCAGGAACCAGCAAGTTCGTCGGAGAACTTGGAACACTCTTGCTCTTCTGACTCCTCGGACGGTCACGAACTCCCGTACAAAAGCAACGCTGGTGCGGCGCCTTTCCTCTCTCTCTCTCTCTCGATGGCTACTGGAAGATCAGAACTGTGTTAAAGAACACTTCTGAATACTCTGTTTACTTGTGCTAAAAAATACTCGTAACTTTCTGTGGTGGCTTCTCTTTCTATTCTGTCATAAGCCTTGAGAGAGAGAGGTTGCCTTATATTGGCCCTGCAGCAACTGTTCGGTTGCCACAAAGTTAGGGACGTGGTAAAAACTACCCCGAACATGTAGCAGCCGCCCAGAACATGCAAACGCACGTTCTGCTGCCAACTGTACGCACCTTGCTCTCCTTGCACTCTGTGCACTGAGCTGCGCATACTGCGTGCACTGTACGCATTGCGCACACTGTGCACGCAGTACAAACAGCACAACCCAGCACAACTCGAACAACCCGCGCAACCCAGCACAACCCAGCACAACCCAGCACAACCCGCGTAACCCAATGCAACCAAGCACAACCTGGACGCAACCTGGACAACACAACTGGGCTTGCGCAACTGGGCATGCACAACTGAGCAGCGCAACTGGGCTTGCACAACGTGGTAGCGCAAGTGGCTCGCGCAACGAGCATAACTAAAGCATACTATACGCCTAGCGACGATGCTGACGTGCTAAGTGTAAAGTGCGCCAACAAAATGCCACATTATGCCTCATGAGCCCATGAGCCCGAGTCCGAGTCGCTAAGCCCCTACGGGGCTTAGCTCCTATGGAAATAAATTTCCCAAGAGCAAAAAGCATGAATGCTTTTATTGTTGATTTTAGCCTTTTTTTCCGTTAGAAAAATAATCCCACATGGCAAACCCATGTGCACCTCCACACCACATGTGCAACTCCAATAATAGCAAAGCTAATATATAGAGATACAAACTCTTTGGCCTATCCGATGTGGGACTAAAGTTTCTAAAGGAAAGGCCAAAACTCCAACAATCCCCCACATATCTCTATATATGGGTATAAGTGTTCCCCACAGTAACTGTCCATCATGCATTAGGAGAGATGTCGCTGGCGACTTGAATCTTTTCGTATGGATTAAAAATCAGACTATAATACAAGAATGGACTAAGCCTTGAATTCTGCATCATAGCTAAAATTCTTTCCACTCACATAATGTAGTTACATGTGCTTCTGGCTACACATTAAAGACCCTGTGCCGGCCTGGTTTTAGTGTATAATTTTGGGCGTCTACAAGTTTACCCTCAAGAGACGGCCTGATATCTCTTTGTCCATACACTATAGGTGAGTTCATTGTAAAGAGACATGGCATAAAGTGCTTTGCGCTTCCCTTGCGGTGCTACGCCACCATGACATGGCTTAAAGCCGAGGCCTTATCCCGTACCGGGAACCTCATCGTAGTGTCATACTACTGTAGCATGAGGCAACCGCCACTTTGTAGTGCCAAACTACCCAGCATGAAGCCTTAGGCTCCCTTGCGGTGTTACGCCGTAACAACTTGGCTTGCAAGGCCGAGGCTTTATCCCTAACAGGGTACCTCATCGTGGTGTCGTTCCACTATAACATGAGGAACTTCTCCTCTTTGTAGTGCTGACTACACCCCTCTTTATATTTAACATACAACATTAGGCTAACTGCCTATTTGCGGTGCTACGCCGCTGTGACTTGGCCTGCAAAGCCGAGGCTTTATCCCATTCCTGGGCAGCACCCCACATATAGGAACCTCATTGTGGAGTCACCCCACTGTAGCATAGAGTTTCACTCCTTGTAGTGCTTCTCTACCGTGCTTCCTATAAAGCACACCAGGCATTCTCTGTCTGAGAACTCATTAAGACAATTAAGCCAACCTTTCCACAGGAACCGTTTTTTGTAGAAAACAACAGTAGACAACTGTGGTTATAGGTCCGTAACCTCTCCATGCCCAATAGAACATGTACCCACCATTCCTGATATTCTTTCGATTAGTGGTCCTCCCTTGAACCAAAAGCTAGATGCCTATTAGATAAATCTTTAAACTAATAGCATAAAACTTTATGGTAGGAATACAATAATACATTATCAGAATGCCTTCAAGCCTATTTTACAAGCTGTGTCATCGACCAGCTGGTGCTTGAGGCCCTTGGTGAACGGATCTGCCAGGTTCTCCTGACTCCGAATATCAATCACTGCAATAACACCTCTTTTGATAAGATCGTGTACTACCCTGTGCTTCAATCGCATAGTCCTCTTCTTTCCGTTGAAGAGGTCATTTGATGCCACCGTCGCAGTCGCCTGGTTGTCGCAGTATATCGGTATTGTCGGTATTTATGCCCCAACCACTGGAAGATCGTACATGAGCTCCCGAAGCCATTCTGCTTCCTCGGCCGCGGTATCAAGTGCAAAGAACTCAGATTCCATGGATGATCGCGAGAGCATAGTCTGCTTCTTCGACTTCCACGATATAGCAGCTCCACCCATTGTGAAAATGAATCCACCTGTGGACCTCTCGCTCTCTACCTCTGAGCACCAGCTGGCATCACTGAAGCCTTCCACTACCGGCGGATCTCCGCTGTAGTACAGTGCATATGTCTGAGTCTTCTTGAGATATCTCATAACCCGTTTCACAGCTTTCCAGTGTTCAGCACCTGGGTTGCTCGTGAAACGACTCAGCATTCCCACGACGAAAGCTATGTCAGGCCTTGTGGCAGTAGTAGCATACAACAAACTTTCGATTACGCTTGTATACTCCAGCTGCCTGACGCTTTCCCCTGAATTAGGCTTCAGCTTCAGATCACACCTGTACGGCGTATCGATCCCTGGAAGATCCCGATACCCATAACGAGTGGTCATTTTCTCAATATAATGAGACTGTGACAGCGCTAGTATAGTGTCTGTCCGGATGATCTTGATCCCTAAGATCACATCAGCTTTCCCCAAGTCCTTCATACTGAACTTGCTTGAGATGAATTTCTTTGTCTCCGTGACACAGCTAATATCCGTACCTAGGATAAGCATGTCTTCCACGTACAGACAAACGATCACACCTCTTCCATCAGCGAACTTCGTGTAAACACACTTGTCCGTATCGCTGACCATGTAGCCATTTGATCGTATAACTTTGTCAAATTTCTCATGCCACATCTTGGGAGCCTGTTTAAGACCGTACAAAGATTTCACCAACTTGCAGACTTTGTCTTCAAGACCCCTGATGACAAATCCCTCTGGCTGTTGCATGTAAATCTCTTCGGTCAGCTCGCCATTTAGGAAAGCCGTTTTCATATCCATCTGATGTATCACCATCTTATGTATTGCTGCGAGAGCAATTAACATTCTTATGGTGGTCATCCGGGATACAGGAGCATACGTGTCAAAATAGTCAAACCCCTGCTTCTGAGAAAACCCTTGGCTACTAACCTAGCCTTGAACTTGTCAATAGTTCCGTTTGCTTTCATCTTCTTCTTGAAGATCCATTTGCATCCGATGGATTTCGTTCCTTCAGGAAGATCAACCAACACCCAAGTGTTATTTGAGGTGATAGAATCAAACTCATTGTCAATCGCCTCCTTCCAGAAATTGCGTCTCTGGTCTTCATCGCCTCATCATAGGTAAGCGGATCTGCTTCCACATGATAGGTAATAAAGTCACTTCCGAAGTCCTTCGGCCTCCTCACTCGCTTCGTTGACGGCTCAGCGAGATCTGGTTCAACTTGTTTCAACAACAACATCTTCTTGGACCACATCTTCATTGAAGACATCAGTTTTTGTGCACCCTCATTGTTCTCCGGTACATCCGCAAGAATAATATTCTTGTGCCTTGCAAATTTGTCTTTAAAATATTCTGCGTCGCGAGATTCAATGATATGATTTGACTCAATATCAAGAAATCTTCGAGCACTCTTCTCGGCATACCCCAAGAAGATCGACTTAGTAGTCCTTGTCCCAAGCTTCTGAATCTTCAGATCTGGAAGCTTGACATATGCCAGACACCCCACACTCGAATGACATTCAAGTTAGGTCTGACCTTGAACCAGAGTTCATGAGGAGTAACGTCTGAAGTTGCATGAGGCACTCTATTAGAATAAAAGTGGCCGTCAATGCAGCTTCTCCCCAGTAGCACTTAGGAAGACCAGTAGTCAACAACATTGAGTTAATTATTTCTGTTAACGTTCTGTTCTTCCTCTCTGCTACTCCGTTTGATTGAGGAGAGTACGGAGCCATAGTCTCATTGACAATTCAATATTCTTTGCAGAACGATGCGAATTCATGAGACCTGTACTCCCCACCTCGATCACTTCTTATCCTTTTGAGTTATTGTCCAGTCTGTCGCTCAGCTTCGGCTCTGAACTCCTTGAACTTCTCGAATGCTTCGTCTTTAACCTTCAGCAAGTAGACGAACGCATACTTTGAGAAGTCATCGATAAGGTTATGAAATACTTTATCCCGGCCTTTGTAGAGAACTGTTTGAAGTCACAGATATCGGAGTGTACCAACTCCAGAAGATCTGTACTTCGATTAACCTGAGGAAAGGGTTTCCTTGTTGTAGTGCCCTAAAATTTGTGATACGTATTTTATACGTGTTCGTATTTCTGACCCGTATTTCTCTTTTCCTTTGATTAGTTAGTTGTGGTTTATTTTCACATTTAGCATTGTGGTTTAAATTATCATTTATCGTTCATGGATTAATTCTGATTAATGGAGCTTGGTTTATTGAGTATTTCATGTTCATCATGGCATTACATTGGCTCGGTTTGGCCTAGCTTGGTTCGGGTTGGGCTTGGATTGGTTTGGCTTGGTTTGGGCTAGCATGAACCCCTACCTACTACCATCCCATTTATTAACCCCAACTCCTTTCTCTCTCCTCATTACTTTCTTCTTCCTCCATTAACTTCCTCACCTACCAGGAAGGTCTAGGCAAGTACATCTTGCTTCATGAAGGAACCCAAATTTTATTGTTCCATTCTCTTCTTTGCAGCATTCTAACACTCTTTAGAACTTGGCATTTTCACTTTCTATGGCTAGAATCTTGTAGATCCATATTTATATTAATTTCGGATTTCTTGGGTTTTGATCTATTTAATCTTGTTATTTTCGAGTTTTGATGGTCCCATGTTGTAGAGCATTTCATTCTGCCCCATTTTGACCTATGGAAGTTTGGATTTGGACTCCGGATGAAGGTTTTATGGAGCTTGGAAGCATGGATTCTTAGCGTTCTTCTTCTCGAAGCTTGGAGAAGAAGAACAGTGCTAGACTTGACCGCATGAATACTTCATGCGGCAAGTGATTCGAGCCGCATGGGCCTTCATACGATAGTCCTGGACGCATGGGCTTGACTTGACCGCATGAATATTTCATGCGGCAAGTGCTCTCTCAGCTGCATAAACTTTTTTCTGCGAGCAGCATAGGCCCTGATCCTCGAGCCGCATGAGAATCCCCAGACCCAGCCGCATGGACTTCTTAGTCTGGGCCGCATGACCCTGATTAATCCCAGCCGCATATGCATCTGTTATTTCCGGAGCCGCATGGGCTTCTACTAAGCCGCATGCGCCTGGCCCAGATCCAGCCGCATGGACTTCTCTTCCGCTAGCCGCATGAGACTCACCTAATTGGGCCGCATGCGCACTTGTCCCCCTGAGCCGCATGCGCCCCTCTTGTCTTGGCCGCATGGGTCCCAGTGACCCTGGCCGCATGCGCTCACCTAATTGAGCCGCATGTGTCTTATCCTCCTCTGGCTGCAAAGGCCTGAGCCGCATGACTTTCTAATAACCCTGTGTATTATTATTTATCATTAATTATCCATGTTTTGTAACTCCTTATTGTATATTTTTACGCCCATTTTATATCCTTACGCCATTTGTCATGAACTTGATAATCCCGAATTTATTTATTATGTTTGGAATGATAATTGAACATGCTTGATAGTGGCCCGTCGTGGTGCACTCCTGACATGATAACTTGACCTGCTAATTCATGACACGACAGTGACCCGTGGTGGTGCACTCTTGACAAGTACCCTGACATGCATGATAGTGGCCCGTCGTGGCGCACTCTTGACAAATTAATTTATTAGCCTGGACACCGTGGTTGTTTGCATGGATTGTGCTTGTATAAACTACGAGTCCTGTGTGTCTTGCATCATGTCTAGGGCATGATCCCTGAGTACCACGGTCAGGGATTCATACTGAATCTGGCTAGGCTAATGACTAGATTGATCAAATAGTTCATGGAGAATTTCCCAGTTACCTGTTGTCCCTTTGGTCCCAGCCTTATATATATATACATGGGATTTGTTGCTATCCGTCGAGATGAGCGCACTTCCAGCCCGCCGTCGAGTGTGGTACCTTAGGACACATGTATCTTACTACAGTGTGTCTGCTATATCCTGCTATCTTTTACTTTTCTTGCTGGGATCACTCTGGTAGTAACAAACAGGTAATCGAACTTGGAATTCTCATTTGCATCTTGCTAGTAACTAGGCCTGTGATAACCCTAGTTAGTTAAAGTAGCAAGCCGTACTTACTGCTTGGCTGTGATTGATTGTATGAGAATAATCTGTCTAGTCTTGTCTTGATCCTGTACAAGATTGTTACATGTCTCGATTTCTTATATTTACCTTGCCGATAAATGGTGGGAGAAGCCAAGTTTCGTTCAGACGAAGGGTTACAACCCCGGTCCTTGTTTGGTTTACGGGTTATAACCTGGTTATCTGAATAGTCCCATGGTTATCTCATCGTATATTATCCTGTCATGCTTTTCCATATGTTCTGTCTTTTATTGATTCGGTACAAGATTGTCTTTTATATTCACCTGACATGCTTTTCTTAAATTACTGTCTCTTATTAAGTAATTATATTCTTGTGCTAATTGCTGGTTTTAGTTCCTAAGTGAAGCCTCCTTTGTGGCACTTGTTCTTTCTGGGGTCTGACCCAGCTGGTTTTGTATGGCCAGATATCGGAGCAGCAGCAAAGGATCTACCTGCTTTCCAGCCAGATGGTGACCACTAGAGGAATCCTGGCAACGAGTGGGTTTCTTTTGTTCTCCCACTGTAATTGTACATTCTTTTGAGGCATTTAGCCGCCGAGCAAGTGTTAGCTCGTGTATATTTTACTTACTGTCTGCCTACCGGCTGTAACATGATTGGCAACTCGAGGTTGATCATGTATGACTTAACTCTTGCTAGTCCTTATATTTGTACGACTAGCTTCATGATCATCTGGATATATATTTGGGACGCCTTACAATTATATATTTGGTGGTCTGATATCTTGTAACTATTACTAGTTGGTTGAGATTGAGACAATCGATAATTTATGACCTTAAGAGACTGATGGCTTGTAGATAAACCCTCACATATCTGGACACCATGACCGTATGGTGAGATGGATTCCATTTCATTATACGTAGCTGGCTATGTCTGCCCCCGCTCTCCAGTATTCTGGTTCTGGGGCGTGACACTTGTGATCTTTGTTTGAGCACAAACTTCACATTTCTCTACCTTACCCCCATATTTGGAGATAAGTCCTAGACTAGACATTCTGTTTATTCGTTTACAATGAACGTGTCCTAGCCTTTCATGCCATAACTCAAGAGTATAAGCAGAAGGAGTGATTTTATTAATTACATTGGACTGATTTACAAGCTGAATTTTGAACATTCCTTCGGTATAAAAAGCTTTCTTGAAATATGTTCCCTTGATAGACATCACCATCTGGCCAGCATTGATGTCCATCTTGAGGCCTACTTTGCAGAGTAGGCCTCCTGAGATCAGGTTCTTGGCGATAGCAGGTACGTGCTTCACGCCTTGAAGCGTTAGAGACTTCCCCGAAGTCAGCTTCAACACCACCGTCCCGATCCCGAGCACTTCAGCTTGTGCCTGGTTCGCCATCATAACCACTTCAGAATAGGTGTATAGGTGGTGAACCATTCCTTACTGGAGCAGACATGGCAGGAGGCTCCAGTGTCTACCCACCAGTTAGAGTCAGTCCTTACGCATCAACCTGCACAATCATAGCTACAATGTCAGTGATCATAGATGCCTTACTAGGCTCTCCTTGCTCTGATTGCTTGGTCTTTGCTTTGCACTCATTCTTAAAGTGGCCCTTCTTGCCACATTTGAAGCAAGGCATTTGAGACTTTGGCTTCTTTTTTTGATAGAAGTTTCCTTGACTTTTAGATTCAGGGTCCTTCTTCTTGCTGTGGGAAGCCGCCTGCTTTCCCCTTGGTTCCTTGGTATGAACTAGATTGGCGTTAGCTAATTGCTTGGACAGTGCATCCACCTTCAGTTGAGCCCGCATCTGGTCCTCAACATAGATTTCCTGCAAGAGATCTTCAAGGCTGATCTCAAGCTTCTTCCTATGCATGTTTGCATAGAACTTACTCCACCCAGCGGGAAGCTTTGAGACAATCCCTCTAACAACAAACTTGTCAGGGAGGGGCATCGCCTCGTCTTCCAACTTCTGTCGCAGCTTCAGAAATTCTTTTACCTGCGGCAGCATGGACTTCTCTTCCTCAAAGAGCCATTTGTGATATTTTTCAACCACAAATATCTTGCTCCTGTTCTTGTCTTCTTCGTAGAGTTTTTCCAGAGACTCCCATATGTCTCTGGCAATTGGTTTCTTACTGTAGGATTCTGCTAGGGAATCCTCCATAGCATTCAGGATAAGCAACCTACAAATGCTATTCTCCCTTCTCCACTTGGCCTGAAGTTTAGTAGCTGCAGTGATTGCAGCAGCAGACCCAGTATCTGGAACAGTAGGTTCCCCTTCAAGCAGCACGTGATCAACGTCTCTGAGTTGAAGAGTGAGATAAACCTTCCTCTTCCAGACTTGATAATGCTCTCCATCAAACTTTTTAAACTTACAGAAGTCAGTGTTGAGGAGTGAAGCATTAAAGTTTTCCATCGTAGCAATAAAGCTTTGAGATTTTTATTGCCGGGGCACAATTTTTCGATAGAAAACTGAGAAAATGAAACAATTGTAAAAATAATGTTTCAAATCAACACTTCAAAGAAGGTGATTCTGAATTACGAAAATCTAAAAAGATTTCGTAATCAACAACAATCGATCGTAGTACATCTAAAAAGAAGTTACAATCAGAATTACTGGCAGCAACGAAGAAGGTGACTGGCGAAAGATGGAAGATGGCCTGCTGGGGTGAATGATCACCGTTGCTCAAAGCTTTATTTGCCCTACACGAACAGCTTCCAGGAACCAGCAAGTTCGCTAGAGAACTTGGAACACTCCTGCCTTCTGACTACTCCGGACACGAACTCCAGTACAAAAGCAACACTGGTGCGATGCCTTTCCTCTCTCTCTCGAAGGCTACTGGAAGATCAGAACTATGTTAAAGAACACTTCTGAATACTCTGTTTACTTGTGCTAAAAAACACTCGTAAACTTTCTGTGGTGGCTTCTCTTTCGATTCTGTCATAAGCCTTGAGAGGGAGAGGATGCCTTATATAGGCCCTGCAACAACTGTTCGGTTGCCACAAAGTTAGGGACGTGGTAAAAACCACCCCGAACATGTAGCAACCGCCCAGAACATGCAAACGCACGTTCTGCTGCCAACTGCGCGCACCTTGCGCTCCTTGCACTCCGTGTACTTTGCTGTGCACACTGCACGCACCGCACGCATCGCGCACGCAGCGCAATCAGCGCAACCCGTGCAACCCAGCGCAACCCAGCACAACCCAGCACAACCCGAGCAACCCGAGCAACCCGTGCAACCCAGCGTAACCTGGGCAGCGCAACTGAGCGCAACTAAAGCGCACTATACGCCTAGCGACGATGCTGACGTGCGAAGTGCGCCAACAAAATGCCACATTATGCCTCATGAGCCCGATCCGAGTCCGAGTCCGAGTCCGAGTCCGAGTCCGAGTCCGAGTCGCTAAGCCCCTACGGGGCTTAGCCCTATGAAAATAAATTTTGTAACACCCAGTTTTCCAAATGAGGGTAATTTTGAAATTTTGTAATTATAATTATTATTTATTGATTATTATTTCATATTATGATTTTTGGTGATTTTTAATCATTTTTAAACTATTTAAAATTATGACTTGTGATTTTGATATTTTACTATTTTTGGTTTTAATTTCGAAGAATTCACCCCTAGTTTTCAGGAATAGGGGTATTTTTGTCATTTTATATTTTTGAAATATTTTTGAAATTTATTTTATTATTTTTGATATTGTTTTGGGATTATTTGAGTCGGGTTCGAATTTCAGCTCAATCCGACTTGAAACGGGGACCCGGGGAGTGTTGACTTTAGTGGATCCACACATTAGTTAGCCATGGCCCACATGATAGAAATATTTAGTTAGAGGTTAGACTAATTATTATGGATAAGGTTAGTGTGATTAGAGACTTTAGAATGACTAATTTAGCCCCAACCAATTAGCCCTTTCCTAATACTAATAGAATATGTTAGTGGGGGCATTTTGGACCTTACCATAATAGGACAAATAGTCCCATATGGCCAGCCACTTTGGGAGAGGATAGGCTCAAGTTCATTTCATTATTCTCATCCACACTCTCTCTCTTGTTCTTCCCCCAATTTCTAGAGAGCAATCCCTAGCAATTTCTCCACCAAATCCTTCCATTTCGCCACCAAATTCTTCTTTCCTTCTCCATTCTAGCCAAGGAGGAAGCTACCCAAGTTTGGAAGGATTCAGAGCTCTTTCGTGTCCTTTTGGAATCTCTACGTGTCGGTGTCGCTCCGGGAAGGCTTTTCTTCGATTCGATCTACCGGGAGGTATAAATCCATTCTCCTTTTCATTTCCTCATGCATATAGGTCTATTTTGAACCCATATGAATGACCCCCATGGTTGTATCTCCATTTCGTGTCCATTTCGTGTCCATTTGGAGGTCATAGGAGTGTCCTTTGTGTGTGATTGTGTCCTAGTAGAAAAAACCCCTATTTTGGACACTTGTGTGCATATATATATATATATATATATATATATATATATATATATATATATTTTGTGTGTGTGGTTAGATGGTTATAGAGTGGATTGATCTTAGTTAGGATGGTTAGAATGAGTTTCATTTGGATACCTATGTTTGTATCCAAGTATCTTGGCCTATATGTGTTCTTTTGTCAAATCCGTCATAATTTTTATCCACGTTTTTATTAACCAAAGCAACTTAGAAATATCATAACTTTTAGCTTAGAACTCCGATTTATCTTCCATTTTTTTAAAGAACCGTATCGAAGTTAGCTTTCCAAATATATATTTTAATAAGCCAAATTCTTTCTGTAACTTTCTGTAGAATTATTTGAGTGTCAGCTGTACGAAAGACGAATGTGTTTCGGTATTTTCGCGATTTCGGGAGCTTCTGGACACGAAAATGCGATCCGTTTAAAATTTTGGAAAGCTAACACAAAGAGGTACAACATACTTTAATCTTAGAATTTAATGAATGCCCAATTGGTACAGTATTGGTTTTAAGTAGAAGAGTGACTATACGATATATGCATTTGTGTAACCTATGAGCCTATGTAGTATGGATATTAAATGAATATAGAGTATGTAATGCATGATATGTTAGATGAATAAAATGATATATATATGATATATATCTCTTTACATTAATTTATATATATGGTTGAATGCAAGCATGTAGGAATGCTATTAATATAATGCATATAAGCAATGCATGAATGAAAGAATGATATACAATGTATGCATGAAAGTATATAATGAATGCTAGATATGAATGCAAGATATATGTAATGATAGATATGAATGCATAATGTATAAATATTGTAATACAATATAATGATAACATGTATGGTAATGTAGAGTATATGATGCAAGCATGAATGAATGGAGAAAATACATGTATATAGGTAATATAGAATGTAATATATGAAAGGAATGAATGATAATATATAATATGATATATAGGTAATGCAAAGTATGAAATATATGATGTGTGTATGTTTGTATGTCTCTATGTTAATAATGAAGATATGAATATACAATGTATGCATATGTATAAAACATGTAGGTAATGCATAGATGCATGAATGAAATGAATGTTTACAATATGTTAATATAAATACAAGTATCTAATATACATGAATAAAGTATAATATAATACAAGTATACATGTATGTATCATGTAAATATAATATACATGATATGTATGTATGCATGTATACAAGGTAAGTATGTATGTATGTATTTCTATAAATTGAGTTAACCTATAACCTTTTACACACATGCATTCATACACCCTTTGACATCATGTATCCCATGTCATATACACCTACTTATACTAAATTTTAGAACATTAACACATATCCTTTCACACACATGTCAAACACACACATACTCACTTACTCTTTTACCTCTCTTTCTCTCTCTCTCTCTCTCTCTCTATATATATATATATATATATAATATATATATATGTGCCTATATATAGCTTTCCTATATATCTATGTATAAAATGCGAATGTGAATAATTTATATATATGACTAAGTTTGTGTGCCTTGTTAGCTTATGGTTTAGTTTGTGCTCGGTTTAGCAAGTGACTTAGGCTATGAGTTTATAGCTATCTTAGATACTTGATTTGCATATACTTAGTTTGTTTAGGCCTATAATAACTTGTTTGACCTAATTTAGACTTGTTAGACCTAGTTTGACCATAGTTGACCTAGGTTTGACTTTCAGGGTTGACCAAGTTGACCAAGAGTTGACTTTGGTCTAGATTGACCTAGAATCATGTAGAATGCATAGTAAAACTTCATATTGTCATTTTGGACTTGTTGTGACTTGTGCTCTTCTGATTAGGAGCCAGACACCTCTCATCGGACAGTATTTACTTTGGACATTCAGACATCAGACGAGTATATTCTCTGATAGTTCTCTCATTTAATTGTCAATTACTGTACTTCAGTTATAGTTAGTTTTATGTGATTCTCTGTTACAACACGTATGAATATATCTGGATTTATGTATGCGACACACATACCATACTTATCTGGCCTCTATTACTGGAATTACTGGAATCATTCCGGAATCTATTTCTGGAATCATATTTTGGCTGGACTCATCTTGATTCTCATGTCGTATTCTGGATTCACTTGTACTTGCTGGGCGGAGAAATACTTGAGTAAGACATGTAGACATACCCCAATCTGGAATCTTCCAACTGGAATCTACTGGAATGATAGCTATCTCACATCCGGCCAGGTGTGTGATGTGCCGTATTACCTACAGCCGTTTACATGTCGATCTCGGTATTTTAAAAAAACTGTTAGAGTATAGTCTGGACTCACCCTGGAATCTTTGATCACTGACTCGAATCATCTCATACCGGACTCATCTTGTACTGGAATCACCTGGTATCAAATTCATGTTGTCTGGATTTACGTTGGTCTTACACTTGTTTATATTTACTGTCTGGACTTATATCATGTTACCCTGGTTCAGCTAGTTTCTATTTACAGCTTTATTGCCATGATTCTCCTCTTGTTTAGTTACTTACTTTCCTTGCACTATATCTGTCTTTCTTACCATCACCTGAACATAAACTGCCATGTTCATCAATACAACTGTCTATAACTGCTTTATAGTTATTTCAGTTGTATTGAGTTGTATTTATTCTATGGATTACTGTATTGAGCTTTGAGATTTTTGGGTTTGTGTATCTTAGACACTTAGACTTCTATCTGCTGTATCTCTTTTGGATTTCATGTTTTACCTATCTTTTATCTAGGGTGCCCACGTCTCGTGTCCTTACTCTAGGGTGCGGGTCGTGACAAATTTTCCAAGAGCAAAAAGCATGAATGCTTTTATTGTTGATTTTAGCCTTTTTTCCATTAGAAAAATAACCCCACATGGCAAACCCATGTTCACCTCCACACCACATGTGCATCTCCAATAATAGCAAAGCTAATATATAGAGATACAAACTCTTTGGCCTATCCGATGTGGGACTAAAGTTTCTAATGGAAAGGCCAAAACTCCAACAATTAATTTACTTATTGGTTGTTCTGTTCTTTGTGATGTTGTTGTGATTAGGGATTCCTGTTGAGAGAAAGATCATCTCATACCTGACCGAGTTGTTTGATTCCAAGAATAGGTTAGAACCTTCTTGAATTGTGAGTATTGGATCTTCAATTCTTCTTTTGAAACTATTGTTCCTAAGAATTTCGAATAAACTTTTGTCAAGAAGGTCTTGATACACCCTTGCTGATTTGCTTCCCAACTGTTTGATTGATGGACTGAATCAGGACAGTACCAGTATTAGACGCAAGGAACTGTGTCTAATTTTTGGAGCGTATCCATGCATCAATTTCTGGATTCTCCTCTTTAGGTGCTGCCCGATCCTTCTAAATGTCATGAATTTTAATTTGAATTGAATGCGTATGGTACTGGCCAGGCCACGATCGAGTCTTGATAGGATGGTCCGTGTTTGTGTGTGTGTCCAGCATTGTTCGTGTCCATGCTGTGTGTGATCGATGAAGAAGTCGTGTGCAGGAGGTCTTCTAAATTGTAGTCGAAAATGGCAAATTTTCTTTTTATTGTTTGAGTTTCGATTTGGTTGTATATTCTTTTATTGGCTCTGTATATTCTTTCTGAATTTTTTTGAACTACAATGTGGAAAAAGAATAGCCGTTGGGTTCAAAGGTGTTCACTGTGGTCTTTGCTGAGCTTAGCTTATGCAATTTTAGATTTTATTAACCTGTTGATTGGACTTTGGATAGTTGAATTCAATTGATAACTGAATATTAAATTGAATTAGTCCAATCAAATAGTATAATTGTGGACCTGTGTGTATTGCTAAGCCTGGCAGGGCCAAGAATGGGTTTTAGTCTGGGCTGGTATTGCGGACTGTGTTTTAATGTAATCTCGTTGGGTTGGGCTTACTGGTATACTGAAGTGCCTTTAATGGAAAGGATGTTCAAATGGCATGAATTGGGCCTTTATAATTTCTGGGGGACTAGTTGCTGACTTAGGCTATGGTGATGTTGAGTACTGTTAAACTTGAATATGTTGAAGACCTTCGGATTCAGTGTAGTAATGGTACTTTGAATATTGTTGGGTTAGTCTATGTGTGGTTGCTAGGCTAACTAAGCAATATATTCCTAAGTGCATACTGTGACCTACCCTATGGTTAGTTGTTGAGTTGACTACTTGAACTGGACTTGAGAAAGCATACTAGTAAAGGAAAGGGTACTGTTGTTGTACTACCATCAGTATCTTTTCTTTTGACACTATTTTCCAGTTTGATAAGTTGCTAATTAATAATTTTAGAAAGCATATTTTGATCAATGTTTCCAAGTTCTTTTGTAAAAATCCTAGTATAATATTTTACTATAATCTAATGATAGAAGTAGGTAATAACTAATAATCCAGATGGATAGATATAATATATTGTAATGATTTAGTTATAATGATTTAGTTAGACAATTTACTAGAATATTTTATAATTAGTTATGGATAGCAAATAATATAATATATTATTTTTTTTTATATATATATATATATATATATATATATATATAATATAAATATATATATATATTTATATATATATATATATATATATCTATATATATATATATATAGTTAGCTAGTTCTAACTAATGATCGTTGATTAAACCTAACCAACTTGCACCCAATCCGGTGGACTTACGGTTTGTTCATTTACTTCATGTCTTGTACTTTCATCTTGGACACGATGTTACACGATATAGACTTATGCTTTGTTCATGTTTCTTGTACCTTACTTGTGTATGGGGAGAAAAAATACACAGATGTGTGACCAAATCCAAAACAAATTCATGTGAATAGCTTAGGCCTCACCCCGTGCATGCAGGACCTAATCCGTACCATTATTCATATATCCTGTACCCTGTGCTACCTATGCCGATCACACATTCTGGATGTATTGCGATATATTGCATATGTTAGGTTTCTTGTACATTTATGTTCAGGTTTCAGTTCATGTACTTCATTTCCTGTATTTACTTTCAGCACTTCATGTTATTATTTCCTGTATTTTATATCTCATGTACCCTAGGCTCATTTCCATCTCATGTTGTACTTGTTCATTACCTTAGATGTACTTTGCTCCGTTCTTGACTGGATATGTTGCAGGTGTACTCGAGGACATCGTTCCACCTTTTGGGCCAAAGCCCAGGATGTTAGATGAGCAGGATGGAGCCATGATTTAGGGTTAGAGGCTACATATTTAGATTTGCTTAGTTTTATTTCTAGATATTGTGTTGAGATTTCATAGTTGTATTTATTCTGGTTACCGAATTTGTCTCCGGTATTCATATTTCTTAAATGTATTATATAACTTGTGGATTGTGGTGATCATTTCTGGGACGGTTATAGATGATGTAATGTTTTATTATCTACTGCATTGGAGTTTCCTTAGAATTGTACAGCTTACTTCATTGTGTCTATCAACGAAGGCTGGGCGTGTCCGACATGTACCTGACTTTCGGGAGCGAATCGTGACACTCACAGATGAAGAGTTGAGACTACGTGTGTGCCAATACTGACGCGTACTCTTTAGATGATGTAATCCCTCGGGATAAAATTTTGCATTTCATTAATAGGAAGTTGTCTTTGAATTACTCTTGTGCGCATTGGAACACTAGGTATTTCTTAGACAACGTTCTATATATGTTACAAACACAAGTAACAACCGCTAGTCATGTAAGCCGAGTTGTCCCTCCTCAAGCTACCCACTTCTTGGTTCCAGCAAAGAAGAAGGAGAGGAACTCATCATTTTCGGTCGATTGGAGCATCCTCAGCGGCTGGCTCCGGCAGAACCAGAACCCGATAACGGTAAGATGCAACTCTACCGTTACACCACTCAAGCCAAACACCTTATCCAGAAAATGGGCTATGACTTGAACAACAACAGAGGACTGAACTATGGCAAAGGTGGACGCCTTCCCTTACGACTTCGTGCTCCAAAGGGAAAGTCCCAAAATTACTACCAACGCACTCGCCGGGGTTGGGTTACGTTACACCCATAAGAACTTCGGAGAGTTCAGAGCCGGAGGTCTTGATGCATTCACACACTTTCGACTCCTTAACCTGGGACTCTGATACCAGTATCGGCCAACCCTTCAAGAAAATATTATCCGTCAATATGGTCTCTACAGATCCCCTAGTCGAGGAGGAAGACCAAATACTTGAATTCTTTGAAGATGAACCATGGGCTCAACGCCTAGGATCCCAATGGAATGGCACTTCGAACAGCGCGAACCTTCCACTGAAGATGAAGTCGTCCAGGTCGAGCTAGGAGATGAGGCTTCCCCAAAACCTATCTTCATCAGCAAAAGATTGACGGAAGAAGACAAGGAATCTCTGATACAGCTTATCCGAGAATAATTGATGTCTTTGCTTGGAGCTATAAGGACATGTCGGGTCTAGACCCTAAGTCGTCATGCACCGTCTCAACATCTTATCCGACGCTAAGCTGGTTAAACAGTAATAGCGTTGTTTTCGCCCTAACGTTATGGATGATATTGAGAAAGAAGTCGACAAATTCACAGAGAGTGGCTTCATTCGCGAAGACAAACACCCGAATTGGGTGGCCAATATTGTCCCAATCATGAAGAAGAACGAAAAAATTTGGGTCTGCATAGACTTCAGGGATCTCAACTCGGCATGTCCAAAAGATGAGTTTCCCCTCCCGATCACTGACGTGATGATCGACAATACGTGTGGCTTCGAGTGCATGTCCTTCATGAATGGTTTCTCAGGCTACAACCAGATCAAAATGTTCTCCGAAGACGAGAAGCATACTTCATTCCGAACTCCCAAAGGGGTATACTGTTACACAGTGATGCCCTTCGGGTTAAAGAATGCGGAAGCAACATACCAGCGGGTTATGAGCACCATATTCCGCAAATACCTTCGAAAGACGGTAGAATATTACGTTGATGATATATCGTCAAGAGCAAAAAGAAATCCAGTCATTTGGTTGACCTAAGGATGGTATTCAACTTAATGTGGACTCATCGACTAAAGATGAACCCAACCAAGTCTTTCCTGGGAGTCTCCAGTGGAAAGTTCCTGGGCTTCATTGTCACAGTCGAGGATATTCATATTGACCATGAGAAGACTAAGGCGATCTTGGACATGGCTCCCCCGAAGAATCTCTGTGAGCTTCTCGGCCTACAAGGACACCTGGCATACATCAGAAGATTCATAGCAAATCTCTCTGGTCGATGTCAACCCTTCACCAAATTGATGATCAAGAAAGTGGTTTCTTATGTATGGACCAAAGAATGCCAGAGCGCATTCGACGACATCAAGAAGTACTTCACTAGTCCTCCAATACTAGTAGCACCAGTCATGGGGAGACCTTTCCTGCTATACGTCCGTGCTATGGACCATTCTCTCGGTGCTTTGCTAGCCCAGAAAAGCAATTATGGACACGAACAGGCAATCTACTATCTCAGCAGGACCATGATTGGGGCCGAGCATCGGTATAATCCGATGGAGAAGGAGTGCCTTGTTCTACTCTTGCCATCCAGAAGATACGATATTACGTGGCCGGACAGACAACCAATGTCATTTCTCGAGTCAACCCCCTCAGGGTCCTCATGACCAAGCCCAGGGCCTTAAACTTGCGATTGGCCACATGGGCGATACTTTTGACTCCTTATGACATGGTATTTGTCCCATAAAAGGCAGTTAAAGGCCAAGCATTGGCCGACTTCTTGGCAGCACATACTGTGCTAGAGACATTGAAGCACTATGACGACATTCCCGATAAATTCCTAGAGTCCAATGCCATCTCAGATAAGTCGGTTTGGCACATGTTCTTTGACGACGCTTCAAGAACAGGACCTAAAGACGAGATTATCACAGGGGTCGGAGTCGTTCTCATCACCCCCGATGGCCTGGTCATCCATCGTACATATTTCTCGTGGTCGTGCCCCAATAACGTTGTTGAGTATAATGCTCTCATCATTGGACTCTAGCTCGCTAAATAGTTGGGGGTTGACTGCATCGAGGCCTATGGCGACTCGAAACTGATCATTAACCAGGTTCAAGAACAATACGAGGTCCGTTATGAAGATCTGGTTCCTTACCACCAGGCAACAATCGATATCATTTCCACCTTCATAGGGTTCTTTATAGAACGTGTACCTCGACTACAAAACTTGGAGGCCGACGTACTCGCTGGCCTCGTAGCTTCTCTGGCAGCTCCTATTGGAACCCAATATACCATCACGGTAATGGGGCGAGAACAAGTTTGTCCAAAGAACAATCTACATACATGTCTGAGTTACTCAGTACAAACATACACTAATGTTGACGTTTGAGACTGACGATTTCCGTTTATAGACTATGCAGTATATGAAATCCTACCTGATTTCCGTTTGGGACATGTCTGATT
>JANAVB010010791.1:4161657-4179157 GCA_029216955.1 Iris pallida
CCTCCTAACGGATCTGGATATCCCGTCTTCAGCCGAACACACAATCCAGGCCCATTAATAAATAGCTCGGTCCACTAATGAGCTATTATTGCACTACCTCCCTAATACCAAATTATGTTTGTGGGCTCCTTTTATTATATGCTCGTTTGGCTCCCCATGTTAAGATATCGAATGTACGTCGATCAAATTAAGTTATGACAACTATATTGATTCGATATCTTTTATCCTTAAGTAGTACCGCTCAACTTTATTTGTCATGTCGGATATAATCTACCTGCAGAGTTTACATGACAATCCTTATAAGATCCTTAAGGGGATCATCAACCCGATGTATTAGGACATGGATTCTATTATAATCAACAACCCATCATACATACAATGTTATTACCCAATTCATAGAGGTTGTTGACCCATAATGAATCTCACTCTTTCATGAGTCAAAGAAATGCACACTGCATATACATGTCTGTTATTATATCCAGATTAAGAGCACAAGCATCCATAATAACAGATGTATTTGTTCACTTATGTAGTCAGTACAAAGAGAACAACCTCAAGTGGTCCTGTTCAATACACACAAAGTGTACTAGTGTAAACCTATAGTCAAGATAGACTAATACCAGATTACACTATAACCTTTTCAATAGATTGTCCAAGTCCATCTAGGTTTTGAACTATTATATGCTCTATAGGAAACTGATAATAAGATCTTCTGTGTGACACCACACACCATTATCTACAATATAGAATATCAGACATTTGCATTAATACTTGCAACAAATACAATATGCAAACATTTGCCCATATGATTCTCATTCAAAATTTAAGGAAATACGGTTACTACAAAAGTGATGCTTTTAGTATATAACCCTAACACTATGTGCATGTTGAAAATGTATCTTATTCAGTACAGGATCTTAATATCGGCTTGAAGGTCAGTAAAAATTGTGAAAGTATTATATGTCTTCATGATTAGCTCCTCTTTTCTACAGACAGCAACATTACTTAGTTATCACTTTCTTTGGCTTTAAATCTTGAACTTGGCATTACCTATTGGATTTAAATTGTTAAGATTTGGAGTGGCTTTGATGACGATGATAATGGAAATGAGAAATAGATTTGAACTTGCTTAATTTTCTTCACTCTTTCATATGGAAGAGTATCACTTGCCTTTGAGTATCACGTTGCTTTTTATGGGCTATGATGAGTTTGTTATCACTTTGGCCTAAATTTTGTTTTAATGTCACTTTGGTTTTGAGTATCAATGGGGAAATTTGTGACTATGCTGCCCTATGTATGCTACCTTTAACTTCTGTTTAAGTATCACTATGGCTTTGAGTATCAGTGAGTTTATCACTTGGAATTGATTTTTTTCCAAAGCTATGGGTGAATGGAATGTTGCAACATTTCTACGATGACATATGAACCATGTGCACAAATTTTTGAGCCCATTTTTTCATATGTTAATATTTTATTACATTAATAAGCCTTATCACATGGAAATTAATACTTGTTCTTGTTTTTGAGTACACGTGCTTCATATATTTTTGTTCCTGCCTTTATATGGTTTGCTTCAATTTGCTACTTTTGTTTTGGTGATGTGATGAAAAATATGTGCAATATGGAGATACTACTGTTGTTGCATGGTTGTATCTTGATGTCCCAAAACACAAGTGATATGAAAGAGGAAGGTTTCAGTGAAGGCCGGGATATTCTGATGGAATATCACTTTATTCATTCAGTCTTTTTTATTTGATGGAATCTCTCTTTATGCATTCGGATGGAATTTCTGAGTGAATATACATCCTGTAATGGCGAGGCATATTTCTGAATTTGAGCCTCTTATCAGTCTTCTTTCTTTTGGCTTTGTGCTTTGGTGTATTGGGTAAGTGTCTTGCATTTGTAGGCACTAATCTTAATACGATAACGGTTTTCTGATGTGTATGGGTTCATTTTGTGGGATCACTGGAAATGTGTATTTGCAGCCAATTATTGTTGCTAATTTATCTTTTACCCTTCAATTTATTTGTTTAATTTGATGTTTCAGGGATCTTTTTTATCGAATTGATGAGAAAATACCCTAGCTATCAGTGTGAGGCCTGCGGAGAAGTCCGCAAACAATCTCCAATATCAATCAGTAAGAGACGGTAGCTCTAAATTCGCCCGTGGGATCGTCGTCAAGAAGTGTAGACATCTGACTTTTTTTGTATTTAAAATTTGAGTAGTTTGTGAGTTCTTAAATAAAAGAGTTCCACAATGTAGTACAAGCGGGTTGCCACATGAGACATGGTGTTTGATGCCTCCTGTTGATGTTTGCAGTTGTGTTTCGAGTCGACCTGTGTTTGAACTTTATATATGTACATTTGGAGTAGGATATATATATGTGTGTGTGTGTGTGTGTGTGTGTGTGTGTGAATAACAAGAACAGAACGTTCGAAGGCATTATGTATATATAACATAGTCATAACACTTTAGGACAGAAATGTTATATATAATGATACTATTAATGTCGTTTTCAAATTTAGTATTATATATAATTGACTTAATTATCTCATTTTAATAAAAAAAATGTCACCTAAGTGCAAGTAATATAACGGTTTTTCTAAACTTTTATAACACCCGTGTTCATGACGGTTGCTTGCTTTAAAAAAATCGCCATAAATTGTCATATATGACGGTTTTTACCGGTCATAACAAGGTATTTTTCTTGTAGTGTATCCATACTAACTCATTTATGTATCTATGTTGTACCCTATATGTAATATCAATTTAATATTAATTTAACTTATGCAAAAATTAGAATGTAATCCATACACGAATATACATACTCTTTGACAAGAAAATTAATGTGAAAGAATGTAATCCATATACTATTTCACACATTTATGTACATCAAGATTGTAGTATCTAAAAAAAACATCATAGAAAACGAAAATTCATATAAACCATACTCTACTTCACATATTACACGAGGTGTTTGTGTCAGTGTCTGTGTCTATTTTAGTGTCAGTGTCTGTGTGTATATGTAAGTGTCCGTGTATTTGTGTCAGCATGAGGGAGGTTGGGGTTACCTGACTGAGTGGGTCGAGGGGGTCGAGGGGGGCCTAGGGGGTCGTCGGGACCGAGGGGCACCGGGGCAGGGGCCGAGGGAGGTCGTCGGAGTCAAGAGGGGTGCCAGGGCAAGGGCTCGCCGGGGGAAATGAGTCGCCAGAGTCGAGAGGGGCAATGGGGATATGAGGAGGTTGGAGGAAAAGTGGGCAAAAAATAAAAATTTGTAAGAGAAACGAAAATTCGAACAAACCAGCGGAACCTTATATGAAGTAATTCAGCGATATAAACAATAGATGTCGCTAAACATCGCTATTTAATATACTATGACATATAAGTTTCAGAGTCACTAAATGTCGCTATTTTATAATATACTACGATATGTAAGTTTCGGAGTCACTAAACGTGGTTATTTTATAATATACTACGACATATAAGTTTTGGAGTCACTAAATGTCGTTGTCTTTAAAAATATAGCGATGTTCGCCAACGACTTCGCGACGTCAAATTTCATAATAATAAAGGTAGTTGCTAAATGTCGCTTAAAGTTGCTGATAGTAACGTACTGCGACGTCTTTTGGAGACATCGCTAGTTATCAAAATATTAGCGACGTCTTATTCCGGAGTCTTTAAATTCGTCGCAGATTTCACTTATTTTGGTAGTGTTACTTAGTTATTAGGTTATATATAATATATATATATATATATATTATATATATATATATATATTATATAATATATATATAATATAACCAAATCTAAATCTATATCCATCATATATATACATGGGTGAATTTAGATGCACTACATGCTTATTTGGGTTTGGGTTTGGTTCGGGTGAAATTTGGGTAAGTTTGGTGCAACCGAATCACCTAAAAAGTCCAAAAATATCTAATAATATTTATTTAAGCCATTATATGGTTTAAGCCACAACTTCACTTGTTTCTATACATGGAACATAGATATAGCTATGCCATCCCTACCATGGCTAATATGCTAGTCAAGGCTATGACTGCACTAGCCATGCCATATTTCATAGGAGGTATGCATAAAAAATCTTAATCATGGCCAAGGCTATATATATAAGCAATAAATATTATTTTAAATATATGAAAAAATCCAAAAATTATTGAAGACAAATAAATAAAAAGTATTTTAAAAATTATGGGGGTGTACAATGTTGTACGACTTTCAGATATAGTTGAGAGAGATGAGTCGTGATGCTGCACCTCTGGCGACTCTTGCTCATGTCACTGCTCCCGACTCCTGCTACTATTCCTGCTCCTACGGTTCATGCTTCTACTCCATCTCCTGCTCCTGCTCTAGCTGTTATCATTCTTGAGGATATACAGCAGATCTTGGCTTCAATTGTGATGCAGTTATTTCAGAGCCGACAACCGCCGCCACCACCCCACTACGAGTTGATGCATTGAGAGTTTTTTTTAGATATTTGTACTACTGTTTTTTGGGATATTACTATTATGACTTTGTACTATTACGAATGTTGGTTTGTTGAACTCTTATACTATTATGGATTTGTGTTGGATTTCTTGCTCATTATATATATTTGGATATGTTTTTGATTATACGAATTTGTGTTGGATACGATGATGTGCGTGTTTATATATATATAATATATATTATATATATGTGTGTGTTGTGGTGTGTGTGTGTGTGTGTGTGTGTTATATACAGGTTTGTGTGTAGCAAGAAATATTTGATTATAGAAAAAAATATCAAGGGTAGCAACGGACTAGCGACAGAACAACAACGGAACAACGACGAAAACCTGAGAGATTTCACCTTGCTACAGATTAGCGATGACTTAGCGACGATCTAGCGACAAAAATCTGGAATATTTTTGTCGCTAAGTTTCTGTCTGATACACAAATTGTATCAGAAACTGTCGCACTTTCAACGCTAAGTTAGTTATCGACTTAGCGACAAAATTATCCATCGCTAGTCAGTAGCTGAATTTGCGTTGCTCGACGATGAAAATAAACGACGACATTAGCTGTAGCGACAAAATTTATGGTCGTTGTTCCGTCGCTATCACTGTTTAGCGACTAAAAATGGTTATAGCGACGGAAATTTCTATCATTGTTTTGTTGTATTTTTGTAGTGCTTTTCTGTTTAATCAATACAAAAAATTTGCTTACTAGTTAAATCTCCTGTAAATCCTAATTGGCTTAGTTGAACCTAATTCTCCGTTCTACGCCACATATTCTCCACAACTTTCTTTACCAAAATAGGTGAGGGACCAAGCATCCCTAGAAGCATATATGCCAGCTTAACAAGCACAAAATTAAAAAAGTCTTAATTGTTTTGATACTTAACCTGAGACACACTTAAAGTTATATAAAAAGATTGATTAGTGTCAGAAGTAGGGATAAAGTTGGAAACCATGCGTGTGGTCAGGGATGTGGAGTCTATATATATATATACTCCACATCCTTGACCATTTCACTCTGAGCCTAGTTTACAAGATGACCGATGCCATGAGCGCCAAGGAAGAAGCCGGGACTGATCGTCCAACCACAGCAGTACCTACTGTTCGCAGTACGGTTCATATAACCGAAGCAAGTAAAGCACCAACACGAGTGTGGTACCATCGAGGGAGTCTTCCTACATCGTCGACGTCGAAGTCGTAACCAAACCGAAGATACAGAGAGTTCCCGAACACCTCCTAGTGAACAAGATGAGAAGGCAACACTTCGAACCTGAAGCAGGGAACATCGAACCTGACATCGGATCCCGTTCCACTCCGCCAAGGAACACCTCAAAACGACCGACGAGCTCAAGAAGGAAGCAGCTAAATATGTCGTCGAGCACTCCACCTACACGCTTGACATGTTCAAAGGAAAGGTACGCGATCTCGCTACCGAAGCAAGAGAATACTACGTAGACATGCCCCGCATGAGCGACGAGGAGTTTGCGGACATGTTGTTCTACGACGGCTGTTTCCTGGTTCAGTTTGTCGACCTGTTCCTCGAGAACAGACTGCATAAGATGAAATGGTACAGCCGCTTGCACCGATCCATCGTGAGGGACATGTTCTTGCTCGAGAATCAGCTCCCGCTCTTCGTGCTCGAGGCGTTGATAAATTTTAAGCCTGACGTCGACCTTGAAGAATTCATCGATAGGATCATCGGATACCCCCCAACCCGAATGTACTCGTGGAGGAAATACCTTAGAGGCAACGTAAAGGAGGCGGATGACAAATCATTCCACCTCCTCGACTTACTCCGTTCGAGGCTTCTAGGCCCGAGGAGAAGGAGGGGAAGGCGATAGCGAAACGCGAAAAGGTGAGCATGGTTCCGTCCGCGGCAAACCTCAAAGAAGTAGGCATCATCTTTGGAATCAGCAAGACAAGGCAGCTGAGGGACATCCAGTTCCAGAGCAGGCTCGTCCGCAGCTTGATTTCGGTCCCTCATCTCGTCATCGACCAATACACGAGCTCGAGATTCCTGAACTTGATCGCTTTGGAGATGTGCGCGCACAGCCTGCCGGACAACGGGATCACTTCCTACGTCTGGTTGATGTACCGGTTCATCGACCACTCCGACGATGTCAAAGAACTGAGGTCGAGAGGGGTGCTGCTCAACGCGTTCGGGAGCGACCAAGAGGTCGCGAACCTCTTCAACGAGCTCGGGAGGGACATCTCGCCCCACGACCTGGACTACTACAACCTCGCACTGGGGATCACCCAGCACTGCAATAACAAATGCAGGGTGTTCATGGGCAATATGTTGCATACTCATTTCAGCACCCCTTGGACTGCCGTCGCCTTCTTAGCGGGTGTTCTCCTTACCATTCTTTCCGTGATACAGACCATCTTCACTGTTTGGCCTCGGAACTAATTCAAAATCCTCTATGGTTGTTCTTGGTTTGCTGCTTGACGCTTGAATGAGTGACTTCTCTAATAATTGGCCTCAATTTCCAAAAATAAGAAAAAATAAAACTGGCTTCAGTTCGTGTGTTTTTATATTTTACAAGTTGTAACTAATTTGTTCCTAAATAATTATGAGTTTTATTTAAACGGTATCAGTGTCAAATTTAGGATCAACCATCACAATCTGATTCTTTAGTTTCCTCTAACCTGATTCAAGAAAATTAAACATGCGGATGGAGTAAGCATCAAATTCTTCATATTCCTCAACAATGAGCTTATCTTAGAGCCCGAAAATGTTGACTTTGATGGAAATCAGCTTCAGAAATGAGAAAGAACAGCACAACAATGAGAAAGAACAGCACACGTTTTTGTGGGAAATGAAAATGGACTTGGTATTTTTATTGAATCAAAGTGGTAGCTTTATAGCTAAACATCTAACTGAACAGATAATAAGAAATCAGAGTTTGTTCAAACAACTTATAAACCTATCAACAATCTAAACCAACCAACTAACAGTTAAAACAAAATAACATAGCAAGATTATCTCCAACAAGATTATCTCCAACAATCACTCCCTTAATCTCGTTGCATCAATGCTTCACTTTCTGCACCCGGATCTTCTCGTGCATCTCAAGAAACTTTAGTCTTCCAAGTGATTTCGTCAAGATATCGGCGAGCTGATCATTAGTGTTTACATATGCTAATTCAATCTCCCCTCTCTCCACACATCCACGAATGAAATGATACCTCGTGTCAATTGTTTACTCCAGTCATGATAGACGGGATTTTTGCAGAGAGCGATCGCCGACTTATTATCTACCTTAAGTACTTTGCACTTCGTCTTCTTCTTCAGATCGTTTAGCAACTGACTGAGCCATATCCCTTGACCAGCAGCAGTTGACGCAGCGATGTACTCTACCTCGCAGGATGATAATGCCACGATCTTCTGTTTCTGTGACACCCAGCTAATGATATCTCCAAGGAAGTAAGCAACTCCGGATGTGCTCTTGCGATCATCTATGTCACCAGCTAAGTCGCTGTCACTATAGCCGACCAAACTTGGTTCTTCCTGATATTTTCTCACATAAAAACACCCAAAATCAAGTGTACCCCGAACGTACCTGAGAATTTGCTTTACTGCCGCCATGTGCTGCGTAGTTGGTTCTTCCATGAATATGCTTGCTATCCCGACCGCATAAGCTATGTCTGGACATGTATTCACGAGGTATCTCAGACAACCAATGATGCTTCTGTAATATGTTGTGTCGACAGGAGGATTTTGGCTCACCTTGCTCAGTTTCAGTCTCGGCTCCATTGGAGTTTGACTTGGATTGCAGTCCGACATTCCACTCTTCTCAAGTATCTTGGCAGCATACGTAGATTGACACAATACAATTCCTTGGGGTGTTTGAGATACCTCAATCCCCAAGTAGTAAGACAGCAGCCCGAGATCACACATGTTAAACACTTGTTTCATCTGTGCTTTGAACCTTGCAATCTCCGTGTTGCTTGACCCTGTGATAATCAGATCATCAACGTACACACCGACCAACAAGCTTGAGTCCTCCTCGTGTCTTTTGTATACGGCATGCTCCAAAGGGCACCTCTCGAAGCCAAGTGATGTCAGGCTTTTATCGAGTTTGGAATTCCATGCACGCGGAGCTTGACGAAGGCCATAAAGTGCTTTATTTAGCTTTAGCACTTTGTGTTCATTGCCCTGTTCAACATAGCCAGGAGGTTGAGACACGTATACCTCTTCACAGAGTTCGCCATTGAGGAACGCCGATTTGACGTCCATATAACTACACCAAATACGGTCTTTTACGGCCCGCAATTTGTGCCGTAAAACTAAATTTATGGCTCACAAGGTCATGCCGTAAAAGCTCCAGCCGTAAAAAGGTACGAGTATTTACGGCGTACAAAAATAGGCCGTAACGTAGGTAAATGCACGCCGTAAATGAAGTTGATGTGAAACTTTGGATTTATTTATGGCCCATAATGCAGGCTGTAAATATAATATTTTACTACTCGAAGTGATAGCCGTTAAAGTATTCAATTTCTTCAATTTATGGCACACATAGCAAGTCGTGAATACTTAAAACGTAAACATACAATCTCACTTTAATGGCCCTACAATGCAAGTCGTAAATACTATGTGTTTATGACTCAAAATGAGGGCTATTAAAGGGTAAATGAATTAAATTTTGTGGCTCGCAACGTGTGCCGTGATAAGGCTTTTTTTTAATGAATTAATATCCACATTTGAATAGCTAAATCAACCAAAATCAAATATAACAATAATAGTTCTCACAGTATTTCCAATAGAAATCAAACTAATTGCACATCCATTGAGACTTTTTACTTCCAATAAGTTGGACTAAATCCATAAACATTAATAAGATGAAACAAGATGCTAGAATATTAACACAGCAAAATTGTTTAAACTAGATTTCCAATACCAAGTCATTTTCTTACTACAAGACTCGATACAAAAGTCTTTAAGCTCAAATAAATAATTAGTTTCTTACTACAAAAGCAAAAGTCACTGTCTTGCTACAAAAGTAAAATCACTCTCACTATAGCTGGACACTTCAAGACCTTCAAAGATTTAAATTCTTTAAGCTCATAATAACTCATTTTCTAGAAGCATGCATCCGCTCTTCTTTAGGATTTACCTGAATAAAAATAAAAACAATATTAACACAATAAAGATTGGGAAACGTTATAATATCCAACAAAGAACCTGCCGACTTGATTAAACAAAACAAAAATCATTACAACTATAAAAAATTAGCATCAGAGCAAAGAAATATGACATTCAAGCAACAGAGGTTCTCGATCAGGAAATTAGCAGCAATAATAAAGGGTACAACATGAGGTTCTCGATCTGGATATTGTTAAATAAAGAGTACTACTACAAAACATAAAGAAATCTAGGGGAAACCATCAAACATTGTGAGTTCACTTCAACTTATGCAAAACTGCGATGAGCACAAAATAATGTTAAAAAATAGAAGTTCTTATCATGGCCGGTAATGGGGTGCAGTAACATGACTCATGCAAACTTTAAGTATTCATCATTCTCCTTCATTGGATGCAAAATATATTATACTATCTATACCTCCCAAAAGAGGAGAAAATAGGCATTCATCTGATAGAGGAACTCCAAAAAAAGTATATCTAACAAGCCATTCAAAAAAATATTTAGATAGAAATTACCTTTTCCAAAAAAAGTATTAAGAAAAAAAAATTTAGATAGAAATTACCTTCATTGGATGCAAAATATTGAATTACTGTCCTTTTCACAACAACAAAAAAAGTATATCTAACCAGTGAATTATTGTATTATTGTCCTTTACACTGAGTTATTGCATTTAACTACAATACAAGGGAACATCCCAAGAGAGAAGGGAGGGCTTCTTGATCTTTAGTCTTCAACATCCAAGCATGATTAATAATCCCGATATGTTCTCTTGTCATGCTCTATATTTTCCCCATACATCGTAGAAGGGACATCTGGGTCATCCCGGACTGGCCTATTACGGTAGGAAGCATGGAAGATGTTATAGATTGTCGCTTGATGCTCAGGTTTACATGTGAATTTTTCGTTTCCCAAAGGAATGTTACGATCTATGTAGTATAAGAGACGACGTCTCCAGGACAGGCCAGAGCACGGTGTGATCTTTGTAGAAAATTAAATGTACATATTATACTACATGAATTTAGCAGGTCTTTGCCTCGACCAATGTTAGATTACATCTCCTACCAATTTTATCTAATGAAAACATCCTCTGTTTTTCAACAAAAATTGTTTATCATGCTGTATAGGGTTGTTCAGGTAGTAAGAAGTCCAAGAAAGTGTACAAAAGTGCAAGAAGTCCAAGAGAAGTGATAAGCATTGGGAAGTAAAAGAAGTCAATTAAAAAAATAAAAATTCAACCACATCTTTCCTCTTATAACATCTGAAATGAGAAAAATAAAGGAGACCACTACTAATGTGTGGAGACTGAGTCCTAAACTTGTCAGTTATTTCTTGTCTTTCCTATTACACGTGTTTGACAAAGAAAGGATTAACAAAGAAGTATGCCTTTGTTCCCACCTTTTGTCCACTTCCTTCTATCAAAACACCCCTTATATTTGGTTTGCTAATTAACAAGAGCTCACTATTGCTACCTACACTGAGTCATTGCTTCTTTAAGTATAAAACTAAGAGAATATCAATCCATAGTATGGGCATATAGGAATTAAGAGAAATATCAAACAGTGTACACTGCTACGATACCTCTATTGTAATACAACATTTTTAACTATAAGCATATAGGAATTAAGCTCCAACTAGACAATGCTCATCTAACCCCCATTTGGCATCTTTACAGGGCTAGTAAATCCTAAGTCCAACAACCCCAGCTGGCTAAGGTTCCAACTTGCTTCAAATAAAAATCAGTGTGGCTAGACACATCAGATTTTTTATATTTGCAGTTAGGAAATTTCACAAGGAATTGAGTGAAATATTAATCCATAGTATGGGCATGGCCACAAATTATGAGTGCTTTAAGAATATATAAAATCTTGAGACTGTATCAGTGTATTATCTATACATGTGGACAATATCAGTGTAGTATCTATACATGTCCAAAAAAACGACAGTATCAGTGTAGTATCTATACATGTGGACAAATATCTATACAAAAACAAGCATGTTTCCAGTAGTAGTACCAGGTTTAAGTTTGAAATGAGCATTGAAGTTTTCTGCACATAAAAATATCTATACATATGGACAAATTGAAGTAACATTTTCCATGTTTTAAGACAGATATATAGAATTCCATAGGTGTGGGGGATTTCCTGTGAGGCAGCATCAGTTATAAGGAGGGAGGGGGATTTCCTGTGAGGCAGCTCTAAAATTCAAATTCCTGCAGCATACCACAGTGAGGCAGCAGTTGTAAAGAGGGGAGGGGGATTTCTTGTGAGGCCGTTGCAAGGTTGGATCATTAGGACAACAGTTGTAAGAAGGGGAGGGGGATTTCCTGTGAGGCAGCAGATGCATTCCTGCAGCATACCACAGCAGCACCCTCCCTTACAGGGGGCAGCATTATGGAATCCTTGGTCATGGCGTTCTAAAATGCAAATCCCGTCTTCACTGCCTAGCCATGATAAATGATGACTGGTCACAAGTGCAAAAGATCTTATTAACGACCTTTTAAATAGGAGGCTGGATGGTTCTACTTGTGTCAATCATGCTGGAAAATACAAAGGCTAGCTACTAGTGGAACTGAAGATCAACATGTAATCTCTAAGAATCATGATGGCATTATTGCCCCATTATCCTACTCTTACAACTGCTATTGTTTCTCAAGATGTTGACATCATCCAACCTTGTAGCCAAAGTATTTCTAATCTAAATGTACCTTTCTATTCATCTAATGATTCACTAGACCACTCTATAGTTAAAATCACTCTCCAACAATCTACACCCAATCACACTTCCTTTCCTGATACTCTGGAACATAACATCAACTCTGCATCTCAGTATCAGTGTACCAACACCATGCATACCTATATCCTCAAATCCAGACATTCCCTCGATGATGCATCTCAGTATCAGTATACCAACACCATACCTATATCCTCAACTCGAGATATTCCCTCTATGATTCCCCAACAGACATACCTATATCCTCAACTCTAGACATTCCCTCATATATCCTGAGCTTAGTATAGGAATCCGATAAAAGAAATCACATGATAATGGACATGATACCCCCCCCCCCAATCCATGTTTTTATTTTAAGCATTTATCAAGATGACACTGCCATAAAAATTCAATTGCTAAATTGAGAAAAATAATACAGTTTGCAGGAATATGACACAGTTTGAAAATGATACAGTTTGCAGGAATATGACACAGTAACAGATCATACCAAACCCAAACTAAATATTAGTAGTGGGATTTCACAAACACGAATATGACACTGTTTGCACGTAGCAGCACAAATTTTTAGAAAATGAAGCATGTGTACTACTATTTCATGATCCTCAACTTCTTCTTCATCATCATTATTCTTCTTCTTTTTTGCTTAACCCACGAATCCAAACGTCAGACCTTGATATTGCATCGGGACCGATTGTGTCAAAATGCAAGTCGGGTCAAGATATAGTTAATGAAATCAAGCAAAACAAGAAGATAAATAAAATTTAATATAACAAAAAGTTTAATTGATTATTATCTAGGATTAGCAAGAATGTTGAGTCCGAACTCATTCAAAAGTGGGCTACAATTGGTGATTTCCTACCATGGCGGTATATTGCCAATCTATCGTCCAGACTGGTAGTGACTCAAACCAGCTTATGGGCTTGGAAAACTTGAGGATATAAAATAAAAATTATTGCTTGAAGTTATGCTAAAATTTATCTTTCACAAATTTATAAAACCATGCTACTGGCTATATGGCATGTATGTTACATGCAAATGTCAGGTTACCCCATGCCAGGATCTGTGCAGAAAAGAATTATTAAACTGCTCGTTGGTAATATACCAATAAAACTATGCATCAATGCCTAGACCTGAATATGCACGTAGACTTATAATATGCTTGTCTAGCACTGGACTACTATCTCGTAATATACCAACAAAACTATGCATCAATGCCTGGACCTCGATATGCAGGAAGACTCATAATATTATTGTCTAGCACTAGACTGCATATCTTAAAATGATAGAGGATGTAGAATTTAGAACCTTTTAGGCCAAGAACCTCATGAACTGTAGAACAAAATGTATATGTGTAGTAAAAGCAAGAGAACTAACAACACAATTAAATACTCGAAAACCTATGACCCATAGTAATAGTATGAACTGTTGTTAGGATACATAGTAAAACCCATTAATACAAAGAACAATAGTAAAAAACCTTTAATACAAAGAACGACCCATGAAAACAGTCAATCAAAATCAAAGAAAACATGAAAAACCTTTAATACAAAAAGAAATTGGAAAAATCACAATCGAAACTTAGACATCATGGTTTCTTACTTCACAAAAAAGCAATCAAATGAGTCACAGGGTCACAAGATTTCTTACTCAGAAGAAATCAAAGGAGTCACAGGGTCATAGCCTCTACAAAATTCCAACAATAAAAAAATAGAGACAACAACAAAGAAAAGGTAATCGAAACATAGACAATAGGATTTCTTACTTACCGAGTCACAGGGTCTCTAATCCGCCTAATCACACAGAAATTGTCCTAGAAAAAGATAGGACAGAATAATAAGAATTCGATCGAATGCATCAAAACCACATTATTTCAAGAATACTCACCGATCGAAGAAAGCCTCGAGTCGAGGAACTGCTTGACAAGAGCTGGTGGCTCCTTTGAGGAATTGGATCGAACACCTACCATTCAAGTTCGAATCAATAAAAATAATTAATATTTCCTATCGGACCAGAGGTCGTCGATGGAGACTCGTCAAGAAAGATGATCTTTCCGGAGAAGACTAGTCCGGAACAGAAGACTCGACGGGAACAGAAGACTCACCTACGAGACTTCACCTCTACTACATGAAGTCGTCGGGAACAAAAGCAAGTATAGGAACAGAAGAATCACCTACCGCCCTTTTTTCTTCCAGGAAGACTCGTCGGCTTCAAAAACCCTACTTTTTGAAGCCGCCAAAAGTAGGGTTTTCTTCCAGAGTTTTTTTTATCAAGAACAGAAGACTCCCCTTAGGTACTCATTTTTGGGTTTGGTGAGAGAATAGAAATTTGGGAGGGAATTATTTTAACTTTTACGGTTTTGTGTTAAACGGGTGGCAAAAAAAAATTTGGGAGTATGTGGGATGTAATTTATGGCGTGACTTTTGTAAGCTGTAAAAGTCTATTTATTTATGGCCTACCACCACATGCCGTGAAATACTATAAAGATTCTATATGTTACGGCTCACATAAATGCAAGTCGTAATTGAGAACATTTAACGGCCCTAAAAATGCATGCCGTATTAGAAAGCTAAAAAGAAGAATTTACGGCTCGCATTTATGGTGTGCCGTAAAATTTTATTATTTACGGCATATATCTAATGCACGCAGTAAATGAGAGGCCGTAAATGAGAGGCATATATGGTGTATCTCCCAGCCTTCTTGAGCAGCTAAGGCAATGAGTAGTCTTACTGTCTCAAGTCTCGTCACCGGTGCAAATACTTCTTCGAAGTCCACTCCCTGCTTTTGCACGTACCCTTTTGCAACAAGGCGTGCTTTGTGCTTAACCACGGCTCCTTGTGGATCCTTCTTCAGTTTATAAACCCATTTTAGGTCGATGGGTCTATGTCCGCTTGGAAGATTTGTGATCTTCCATGTCTCATTGTCTTGAATAGCGGCCAATTCTTCCTCCATTGTACGTCGCCAACATGCTTGTTTCTCGGCTTCGGCAAAAATCGCAGGCTCCTCCGCAGCTAGCATACACAGCCCGACTTCTTCCATCGGTGTTGTGGCGTCGTACACCTCTTGGAGAGATCGATAGCGTGGTTGACGTGGTTGGCCGTCCATCCTCGAAGGAGTAGTAGCATCGGCATCACCTGTCATACTCGACGTTATTGAAGAGGAAGTGGACGCAGAGCTCTGCGCTGTCGGAGGCGAGGTAGGAGTTCCCCCTGCTGTCGAAGGAGAGGCGGCCTCCCCTGACGTCGTGTCATCACGTGGAACAGCATCCGCAGCACCCCAAGTCGCGGAGCAGCAGCTGCAGTAGCTGCAGCCGCATCTTGCTTGTCGTTGTCGCCGTCTTCTTCATCTCTTGTGATACCATGCTCCTCAAGTTGCACGGTAAAAGTGTTCTACGAGGTAGGACAGTCCCCAGGTGCCGAGTCCTAATTCCACTCCTTCTCTTCCTGGAATATCACATCGCGGCTTACATGTAACTTCCTCGCAACTGGGTCATAAGCTCGATAGGACTTGGATCCACCTTCATAGCCAAGGAATACCATTTGACTGCTCCTATCCACCAACTTCTTGAGATGTGGCTGCACAATTTTCACATGCGCCACACAACCAAAAGTCCAAAAATGATGTACCTTTGGTTTCTTGAGATACCAAGCCTCATATGGAGTCTTTCCTACCAGACTTTGCGTCGCCGCCCGGTTCAGAAGATGTACGGCCGTCGCCACTGCTTCTCTTCCCCAAAAGATTTCGGGCACCTTCTTAATTTTGAGAAGACTACGTGCCATGGCAACGGCGGTTTGATTTCTTCGTTCAACCACGCCGTTCTGTTGTGGAGAATATGGTACGGTGAGAAACCTTTTAATTCCCAAGTCCTCACAATATCGGCTGAACTCCTTGGATGTGATTTCGCCACCTCTGTCGGTTCGGAGCCCCTTCAATTTTCGATCCACCTCCATTTCGGCATTTGCTTTTATTTTCTTAAAAGCACTCAACGCCTCATCCTTGTTCCTGAGAAACTCCACCCACATGTACCGAGTAAAATCATCAACAATTAAAAGAAAATATCTTTTACCTCCCAGAGTTGCTTGTGTGATTGGCCCACACAAATCCCTATGCACAAGTTGGAGTGGCTTCTCTGCCCGATATGGTGACTTTTGAGGGAACGGTGCACGACGTTGTTTGCCTACCATACATCCGTCGCACAACTGGTCAATGTGCTCAATAGGCAGCATTCCCTCCACCATCTTGTCATGTGCCATCTTTCGCAATGATTAGAAGTTCTGGTACCCGTACCGTACATGCCACAACCATGCATCTTCCTTGTATCTTGTCAGCAAGCACACCGGTTGAGATAGGTTCAGGTTTAGAATATACAACCTGTTGCTTGATCGTTTCACCTTCACCATCAGCCGCCTTTGTCGGTCGAACATGCATAAGACCCCACCTTCTATGACCATCTTGCATCCGCCTTCGTCAAGTTGTCCTAAGCTTGTGATATTGATGCGGAGTTTTGGAATATAGTAACATCGGTCAGGACCTAGTGTTCTTCATTTTGGCATTTGAATAACACAGCCCTACGGCCACAAATGTCCACAACAGACCCATCTCCGAATCTCACCTTACCTTTTACTGATGTATCAAGTTCGGTGAAATTCTCTCTACATCCCGTCATGTGATTGGTAGCCCCTGTGTCAAGGTACCATAGGTGGTTCTCATCCTTCTCGTCGTCTTTTAATCTTTGCTGCACCTTCTCTTCATGAAGCATGGCCATGAGCAGTGTTGCTTCATCTTCCTCTATCTTCTCGGCTAGGTGAGCCCTTTCCTTCCTGTTAGAACGACATTCAGTAGCAAAATGCCCATAACTTTGACAATTATAGCACTGTACCTTGGTTTTGTCAACCTTTCTTCTACGGTGGTTGTGAGCAGTCCCGTGGTCACCATTGCGGTCGTCATTGCTTCGTCCCTGGCTTCGGCCACGTCCACGACCATGGCCACGGCCTCGAGTACCGTTACCATGTCTCCATTCGCCAGCAGAACCTTCGCCCGAAGCCTTTGTGTCCCGCGCTTTCCACTCGGCTTTGGACAACAGGACTTGCTCCTCACCGTTGTCACTAGTACCGCGCAACCGTTCTTCG